>JAJPUD010008122.1:27973-67050 GCA_023553655.1 Myrmecobius fasciatus | reverse complement strand
TCTAGGGGTGGGGGGTGGGGGGAAGGAAAGGAAAAGCTTGGGAAAAAAAAGTTTTTTTGCAAAGGTCAATGTTGAAAGGTCACTCATATGTTTTGCAAATAAAAAGCTTTATAAAAAAAATATTGATTGATTTCATCTTTTTGCTGTCCAAGGGACTCTCAAAAGTCTTCTCCAGCACTACAGTTTAAAAGTGTTGATTCCTTCTTCTGCAAGTCTCCCAGCCATACTACTGAAAGATCTCTATCTTTGACTATCTGGACTTTTGTGGGCAAGGTGACAAAACTTCCTTTTAGTATGCTGTCCAGAGTTTCCATACCATTACTTCAAAGGAGCAAACATCTTTTCACTTAATGGCAGCACTTGCCATCTACAGTGATCTTTTAGATCAAGGATATAAAATCAGACATGGCTTCCATTTCTTGTCCCTGTCTTTGACAGGAAGTAATGGGACCAGTTCCTAAGATCCTAGTGGGTTTTTTAAGCTAGGTTTCAAATTAAGTTTTTTTAGTTTATACAATAAAACAAGCACTCTCATAACGGTAAAATAAAAATATGATTGCACATGAAACTATAAATCAGCTAAACACAACTTTATTCCTTTCATATTGACAACAAAATTATCACATAATTTTTTTCTTTTTTTTTCTTTCTTCCCCCCAACCCTAGAAATAGCTACCATTAGGTACAAATAGGTTATATCTGCAAAATTATTCTATATGTATTTCTATCAGTTCTTTCTCTGGATGCATATGGTGTCTCTTCATATGTCCTTTATAATTAGTTTGGGTTAATTTATAATGAACAAGATAACTTAAGCACTCAAAGTCATTCTTAAAACAATATTGCTAACTCTACATATAATATCTTCATTCTGCTCATTTCACTCTTCTGTATTTTGGATTAGTCTCTGTTTTTTTCTGAAATCTGGAGTTCATTATTCCTTATAGCACAGTAATATTCCATCATAATCATATAACACAATTTGTTCAGTCATTCCCCAGTTGATGGGCATCCCTGTAATTTCCAGTTCTTAGCCACCACAAAGAGAACTTCTATTAACATTTTAGAACATGTTTCCCCCTCATGTTTAGAAAGAGATCCAGTATTGATATACCCAAAGCACATAATTCCTTATTGCTCTGCAAAATGGTTGGATCATTTCACAACAATGAATTGATGTCTCAATTTTTCCACATTTGTCATTTCTCTCTGCTGCAGGAGAGCAGTTTGGTTCAGAGTTGGAGTGAGAATACTCATACAGGATTCTTTTTTTAATTATAAGCTTCATTTCATCACAGCCAAATAGCATGGTAACTTAATTAGGGGGAAGAAAGGGGAAGAAAGCTTATATTCCTTGATTTTAAACCATGTTGGGAATACCAAGGTGACTTAAAACATTTGTTTTCAGTCACGAATTTAGCTACAGTATCTGTTAAAAAACAGTCAAAACAGGAACTTGGTCACCTGGGTTCAAGGAATAGTTTATGGGGCAAGTGTTCCTTCTGTGGGTCTAAGAAATCTAATCACATTTATGTTAGTCATTTTAGAAAATGTTTGTTTCATAAGCTAGGACAAAGTTTAGCATGCCCTCTACAGCCTTATATCATTTTAGCCAAACTGGTAGTGTAAAATGATATAGGAAAGTTTTTTTTTTAATATGCATTTCTCTACTCAGTGATAATCTAGAGTCTTTTACAAATATGACTACAAATTGTTTTGATTTCTTTCTTGAAAAACTGCCCATTCATTTCATTTATCAATTGTGGAATGACTCATATTCTTAGAGATTTAAGAGAGTTCTGTTTACTATTTGTGAATTTCCTTCTATCTTATTTTTACTCCCTATTTTCCTTCTTTGCATCTTCTTTTCCACTAAATCTATTTTCTCTTTCCCTCTTGCTCCTTATTTTTATCTATGTCTTTAAATTTCCCTCCTTTATCTTCTCCCTCCCACTTTGCTAATCTTATTTCTAAAATCTTTATACCCTTGAAAAAGTCCCAACTCCATCCTGTCCCCCAGTTTTCTCACCTTGGTGAGACAATTAGGATTAAGTAACTTGCCTAGAGTCACAGAATTGGGTCTAAGGCTGCATTTGAACTAGGCTCCTCCTAACCTCAGGGCCAGTGCCATATGGAGTCAACATAGTTGCTCCAAGTTCAGAAGACTTCTACACCTCTTCAGATGTAAATGTTGTCTCCTCTTCAGCTCAGTTAAGAGGAAAGCCAACATTACCAGCTCTCCACCCCTCCTCTCTTCTGTATTTTTTTCTTCCTTTCATGTCCCATTTTTATGGGGTAATTGCTCCTTTTTAACTTTTCCTAGCTATTTTTTCCCTTACAATCACTCCATCATGCACAAGTTAGCTGCAATCTTTCTTTCAAATTGCCTTATTAATGAAAAATTTTAAGACTACCACTAATAATAACCAGTGATTACTAATATTAACATTTTCATATATCATAAGTAAACAGTTTGCTCTTTTTTTTCCTGAGGCAATTGGGGTTAAGTGACTTGCCCAGGGTCACATAGTAAGTCTTAAATGTCTGAGACCAGATTTGAACTTAGGTCCTCCTGAGTTCAGGGCTGGCACTCTATCCACTGCACCACCTAGCTGCCCCAATAGTTTGCTCTTAATTGGTGACTTATAAATAGTCTTTAATGGTTTCCTTATATTTCTTCTTATACCCCAGGCAAGAAGCCAGTTTTCATACTCTGCTCTTTCATCCTCATCAAGAACCTTCTTAATTCCTCTTCACTCTCTGCCACCAGAGTGGTACCATCTACATATCTGAAACTGGGTTTGTTGATATTTCTCCAGCTTCTGATTCCTCCAGTCTGGTATTTCACATGAAGTACTTTGCATACAAGTTACATAAATGAAGTGACTACATACAATTTTTCAGTATTCCCTTTCCGTCTGAAACCAATCAGCTGTTTTATGTTCAATTCTAACTGTGGTCTCCCATACAGGTTCCACAGAAGACAGGTAAGATGATCGGTACTCCCATCTAAGCACTCACCACATTTTATTGTGATCAACAGTCAAAGGCTTTATTCAGTGAAGCAGAAGTAAATTTTTCCCCTAGAACTCCCTTCCTTTTTCTATAATGTTCTCTAGTTTCTCTACCTCTTTGAAAACCAGCCAGCTCTTCAGGTAATTCTTGTTGCTGAAGCTTAGCTTGAAGACTATTAAGCCTAGCTTTACTGTCATATGAAATGATATCTCTAATTTCCCTTTGAAGAGATCTCTTGAATTTCCCATTCTATTGTTTTCTTCTATTTCTTTGCATTTCTCATTTAAGCAAACCTTATCTCTCCTTGCAATTCTGCATTCACCTGGTTATATCTTTCTCTTCCTCATTTCCCTTTCCCTTCTTTCCTCAGCCATTTGTCATCAGAAAACCATTTTGCTGTCTTGCTCTTCTTTTTCTTTGGAATGTTTGTTCTTATTGCTGCTGCCTCTTGCCCAATATTATGAACCCCTGTTCATAGTTCTTCAGGCATGCTATCTACCAAACCTGATCCCTTAAATCTATTCATCACTTTCATGTTCAGATTCACAAGTGCTGCTATTTAAATCATATCTATATGGTCTGATGATTTTCCCTATTTAGAAAACATATTCAAGGAAAAATTCTACCAATAGTATCTTTTAAAGATTAGTACAGCTATGTGATCCTGTCAGCTGCCAGGTGATCATACCAACCTCTGTCAAAGAAGAGTCCCATTTTAAATCCAGGCTAGGTGGCTATCTAGGGGAGGAGGGATGAGGAGAAGGGAAGGAGAAAATTTGGAAGACTAGGTTTTGCAATGGTGACTATTGAAAATTATATCTCCATGTATTTGGAAAAATAAAAAGCTATTATAAAAATCAATCAATCAAAACTAGGGTCTGCTGAGACTAAGGTGGCTCAAAGGTATAACATCTACACATATCTTCCAGATTCCATTTCATAATTTTCATCATCAGTGGTCAATCTATAAGATTAGAATCATTTCTATATTGTAAATAAATGTCTAAACATCACTCTTAGTTACTTAGTCAGAACTAGACAACCTACTATTAGCAACTTCTTTCCCAGGGTGGATTAGATTTTATGACCTTTTCCCAAAAGAAGGCACCTATTAAGTGTCTAAAGAGTTAGGAGAATTTACAAGGTCTCTTATATTTTCCTAAATAGGAAGTTATCATTATTTGTTTTGAAACAAAGCATACCCAACTAAACCCTTGAGTTGTTAAGCATTGTAAGCCTACTTTTGAATAGCTCCATTCATTATAGTAAGGGTGTCATTGCATAACCCTCTAGAAACTTTTTTTCATTAGCAACATGTCATACACAGTGGTTTCCCCAAAATTACAATCAGAAAAATTAGAATATAATGAATGATGTTGTGGATTTATAATATGAAATAGCTATTGACACTCAAATCACATCAATTTAGCTCAATGTTACATTGAAAATCATTTCATGAATCTATCAATCTGACACCCTGGATTGAATGCACTCAGTGACCAGTGTAACAGAATTTAGATCATTTAAACAATGTGTGTAGATCTTTTCTCATTCTACAAAGCATGTGTGTTGCTTAGTTATTCTCAATGTTGAGGAGGAGTAGTTACTTAAGTACTTAGCAGACAGAGAATTTATACTTTACATCTATTTGAGATAAGTATTGGGAAAGGAGCTAACAAAATGGATTTCACCTGAACTGTATTCTCCTTGTTCCAGATTTGTCCTCAAATGTCAAGGGGAGACTCTAAGACAGTATTCCTTAGAGGTTGCATTTTAGCTTGGATATGATTCTGGATAGGTTATGGATCATCTCAGCCAAGGTCTCTGAGTGAAAACAATTATTGTGAGGTTTTGTTTATTTGTTTGTTTGGTTGGTTTTTTTGGTGATATATGGAATAAAAAAAAAAGGCTTGCTTTCATTAGTTAACAGTTACCCAGCTAGCACATCAATTTCCTAATTAGCCCACCTTTAAAGCCCACTGGTGTTTCAGTCCTCTCCATATCTAAATTCCCCATATCTATCAATCACATTGATATGCTTCTGGTCAGAAGGATCTTTCTGGCTCTGCTGTCAGCAATGACCTCTTACATAAGCTCCAACTTAAAAACAATACACAGCTTAGTAGTAGCCCACTGCTTTCTCAAGGAGCTAAGCTAAGGGATGCAGTACCCCAAGGATATTGTACTGGAGGGATTTTTCCCATACTTTTGTGATTCCCTATTTCCCCACTACTCTGTGAGCCTATCAGCCATCATCAACACAGAGATAAATAATCAACATGTATTTTAGTACTCTCTCAGAATGTATGTGTGTAATTTGTCTTAGCAACCTAAAAAAAATTGTTCTAAGTGAATGTCATATCCTTAGCTTTGAAGATGTGAGAAGAAAAACCTGAGACAGTATATGCATTCTGACCAAGAAAAAGGAAAGCAGGAGGGGAAGTTCTGTACTTGAAGAAGATGCTAAGACTTTTCCATCAAAACCACCAACTACACACCAAGTACTCCCTAACCCTTCACCATCAAAGCCAGCCACACACATAGGACTTCCCTCAATGACAACAATATGTGAAGAACACATCAGCAACATGCTAACTATATGCCAATTACACTCTAACGCTTTACCATCAAAGCCAGCGAATCAGTACTTGCCCTGAGGCAACTTAGACACTACTAAGTTGTATTACTATTACTGCCATTGCTGCTGGTGTTGCTGCTGATAATATTACCATTACCAGTGCTGCTGCTGCTGCTCCTACTTTTATATCATTGTGATGCAATACTGTTGTACAATAAGAAATGGCCAGCAGAGTGCTTTCTGAAAAACCTTGGAAATCTTATATGAATTGCTGAAAAAATGAAGTTAGCAGAAGCAGAATAGTATGGAGCAACAGCAAGATTGTACAATGAGTTGTGAATGAGTAGCTACTCTCAGCAATACAATTATTTGAGACAATTTTGAAGGACATCATGAAAAATGCTTTCCACCTCTAGACAAAGAACTGACGGAGTCTGTATGGAAAGGGAAGCATACTTTTTGTTTTCCTTTATTTTTCTTGCATTTATTTAATTTGTAGTTTTTTCACATTATGGCTAATATGGAATTATATTTTGTATGACTGCAAATGTGTCCTATATATCAAATTGTCTGTCTTCTCAAGGGGTGGGAAGGATAAAAAGAGGAGATCAAGAATTTCCAAGAAAAACATTTAAAATAATACCTACCTGCTGGATTTGTTTGTTGAGGATCAAATGAGTTAACAGATCTATAAAATGCTTTGCAAATCTTAAAGAGCTACAGAAAAACTAGCTATTATTATAGAACCAGGATAGGGAGTCACAATTAAGCTAATCAAAAGGTTATGGGTTATGGAAGAAAGAGAGCAACATTACACGAGAGAAGAAAGCAAAAGAAAAATTTAGATGGTTACAGGCCAATGTGCAGTCAGCCTGAAAACTCCATGAAGGGACAGAAATCTCCAGTAGGCACCAAACCAGTGAGATTGTTTTCATTTCAATAACATCTATGGCAATGATAGGAAATTGGAGGCTATAATCTTATGCTTTTGAGATGAAGCTCATACAAGATATGTCAGATACTCACCATCTTTTATAAGTTTTATAAGCTACCATTGAGGGCAGACCCTGAGTAAATGGGAAAATGGTAATGGAGTTTGGCTTTGGAAGTGGGGAGCACTCTTCTCTCTATTTTCAGAGTCCCTATTTTGCATCCCTTTTTAGCAAATTGTTACTCTCAGATAGTATTATATAGTAGATGGGGAAATTAGAAAGAATTCATAAGTTATTTCCAGGAAAATGTTTAGTGGCTCCTACTTTTACCCAGGGGTGAAAAATGATCCCAAGAAAACCAATGAAGTATGAATTAAGGTTCTAGGTTTTCATGTTTGTTTGTATAGCTGAGACATTTAGAGAAAGAACAAAAATTTAACAGGTTACACTTTAAGTCCATAGAAAATCAGGTACAAAAATGAAATCATTATGGAGTCACTACCAAAACATTTTCTGTTTTTCCTTTTGAGCAAGGATTTGTCTTGTTTATAGCGTCTGTTCTCTTGGGTACACCTCAAATCACACCAGACAGTTATGACTTGCTCTAATAAATCTTTTGAACTAGCTAAGCACTTACTTTATGCCAGGCACAGTGCTGGAGTCTGGGGATAAAAAGATCAAAACAAACAAACAAAAATCCCTTTTTTCAAGGAATTTATATTCCAGTGTAATGGGTATTATTTGTGCTTGCCTTCTCCATGGATAGGGGAGGGAAGAGAGGAAGGAGAGAGTTTGGCACTCAAAATGTTTTTTTAAAAAGATTAAAAAGAAATGAATGAACAACTATTTTTAAAAGGAATATATATTCCACAGGGGGAACAAAGCATGTACCCAGAGTATGGGCTTTTTTGAGCAAGAAAATTTGGGCTTTAATCCCACCTTTGTTGGGATACCATGTTAATTTGGGCACCTTTCTCTATCTCTCTTGGCCTTTCCTCTTTTATGAAATATTGGGAATGGACTACATTTTAATCCATTTGCGTATAATCTCCTTGAGGGCAGAGATTTTCCTGTTGTGACAAAGAGCATGGAATGCTGGACTTGGAATCAGAAATACGAGTTCCAATCCCACATGGATACTTATTAGTTTAGTGATGCCGAGTGATTCCCGAGGAAGTCATTTATCTTCTGCCAGTCTCAGTTTCATTATCTATAAGATGGAGATGATAATAATATGCATTGCACAGAATTGCTATAGGAATCAAATGAGATCTCTGTAAAGTGGTTTGTAAGCCTTCAAAAGCTGTATATGTTAGTTGGCAGTAGTGGTGAGTGTTTCTATCTTTTGATATAATTTCTAACCTTCTTTTTAACATTAAAGCTTTGATGGGATGACAGTAAATGGGACATGGCATAAAGGAAATAGAATATAATTAGGGAAGGAAGCAAGCAGCAGTAACAAGGGGCTTCAGAAAAGGCTTCTTATTGAAGGCTCTATCTAACCTTATCTTTGAAGGAAGCTAGAAATTCTAAGAAGCAGAATTGAGGAGGGAGTGCATTCCAGGCATCTCTTCTTGGAGATGGGAGACAGAAGGTCACATTCAGAGATCATAGATCGAGCTGGAAAGGACTCATGAAGTGCTCACATTGAACCCTCTCATTTTTCAGATAAGGAATCTGAAACTTATCAGAAAAGTGGCAGGAGAGAAATTTGAAATGAAGTTCTCTGACTCTAGAACCAAGCCTCATTCTACTATTGTGAGGAGTAGGCCAGTTTGAGAGAAAATTGGCTGGTATCAGTTTGCATGCAGTTTACTAGTTTTGGGTTCACTGAGTTAACTGTTAACATTACCCTTAGATCCTCCATCCAGTAATATATTCTCTGTGCTCAGCTTCTTCATCTGATATAGTTTATTATCCTTTCTACTTCTTTTATTTCTTCTCTTTTATTTTATGTTTTATCCCTACCAAATGCACCCTATTTCATATAGTCCAAGGATACTGACATCCTACAATGGGAACACATTTGTGTTAATACCATTTCCAGAGTCAATGGGAGCATTAATCCCTGATAGGACCAGTTTCCTAATCTTGTCTCTGGTGTGAATTTTGCTCCAGCCTCAACATCTTTACTCTCCAACTGTCCTTATCCACTGTGGGTCCTGCTCAACACAGGAAGCCCTACTTATTGTCTCTGATTCCTTGTTCTCTCTCCTATCTGGTTTGCCACTAGACCAATTTTGAGGCTAGTTCTATTTTCTAGTGAATCATTGGTTGTTCAATTTTTGTTCCAAAATGATTTCTGAACTCAAAGTATACTGAACTATGTGAAGATGCAAGAATTTGGGACCTGAAGTCGGAAAGATTTGAGTTCAAATTCTATCTCAGACATGAGCTGTGTCATGTAACCTCCATTTGCTTCTGTTTCCTCATGGGAATAAAAGTAGTACTGAACTTCTAGGATCACTGTATCAAATGAGATCATATTTGTAAAGCACTTAACACATAGCAGGCAATAGACTAATTATTCCTGTTGTTAATTATTATGATTTATTTTGAATATGGTTTCAAATAATAACACCCAAGTCCCACAAAAGTAGAAGAGATAAAGGCAATGTTCTTACCAATAATCTCTTCAAATCAGTTCTAGTAATGTGGTCTATGATTTTATGATTGAATACTGAGTCTCCACAAATAATTATTTACAAACTCTCTAGCATCAATCATTTATAATATTTCCCCAGAAACCACACTTTAATAGCTACAGAAAAAGAGTATAGTATAGTTAGGGGAGCCTAGAACTTGGAATCTACCACATTGGGTTTGATTCTTGCCCTTGCCTTTTAACAGCTGTGTGAATCTGGGCCATTGGTTTATAACTTCTCTGTGCCTCTCATACAAAATGGGAGACATTATACTTTACAATTTACATGATAGAGTTCTTATAAGGAAAACACATATTTGACCTATTGTTTTTGCTTGGAGATGAGATCAAGGACAGGACATTCAACTGGAAATGGTTCACCTTCCTTCTCCCTATTCCTATTGGTGAAATGCTCCTAGAACTTCCATTGTGCAGAGTGACCAAGACTAACCATCCTTCATTCTCTAGATTTTGCTACCATGCCCCAAGGTCAGTATGGCTTGCCCCCCAAAAACACATTATTTTTTAGTTGCTCCATTACTACATAAGCCCCTTGAGGGACATATCCTCAGTACTGATGCCTGGAACATTGGGCATTTGGTCATTTTTAGTCATGTCTAACTCTTTGTGACCTCATTTGGTGGATCCCATTTGCCATCTCCTTTTCCTGCTCATTTTACAGGCAAGGAAACTGGGATAAACAAGGTTTTGTGACTTGCCCAAAGTCACACATCTAGTAAATGTCTGAGGCCAGATATGAATTCAGGAAGATGAGTTTCCCTGATTCCAGACCTAGTACTCTGCGGCACCACCTTGATGTCTTCCTGGAACAGAGATGCTCCTGGAGCATTACAGGAAGTACTTAATAATAAGAGCTTAATGAATGCTTGTTTGACTTGAAACCAGGTCTTTATGTTTATTATCAAGGGTCGTCCTTGCTAAGTTTGAAAAACATTGTCAGCAGGATAAGGAGGATATTGTTTTCTTTTTTAATTATTTTTTGTGATAGCAACTTATGCAGCAAGATTTAGCATTGCAACAGGATGACTGGCAGTCCAATTCCATTCCTTATGCCATCTTTCAGTCTCAAGGGAAAGAGTAGGACTTGGGAGTAGGCATCTGGTTGGTGGAAGAGGGCTGGAAATTGGGAAAGCAAACAAATTAGGATGAGGGGTATTTTTTCCCTCCTAAACTTAAAAAGACTGTGAAATGTGGCCATACCTGTGGAAGGAGGGATAGAGAGATGGAGAGCAAAAAAGAATACTGCCTAGATAGTAAGGTAGGGAAGAAATAAATTGAATAATTCAATCATCATAATGTAAATAGAGGAGCAGGGCTAGGGCCTTCCTCTGAGAAGGCTAGTCTATAAAAGGTTTTCACAGTTACTGGAGGCCATTTTAGTCAAATGAGGTATGATTCTCAGAGGTGTGCTGGGAAATGTTTAATTAGCTCTCCAAATTAAAAAAAAAGTATGCATATAGTTTGTCAGTTTCCAAGATGTAACTAGCAATTCCTAGGTGTATTTCTGGACATCTGGAAATGTATTAATCAATCCTGCTGGATTATAAATTTAGAATAGTATCAAAAATATTCCTTCCAAATTTGTTAAGAACACCCTTATAAGCCTGAAGGTGTCTTGTAGTTGGAAACAGGTTCATCGGTGGATTTAAGAATTAAGAGAGTAGTTCCAGAGAATGTGTTCAATATGGAGATTAAGTCCCTTAACATAGTCACAAAAGTGGACATTTCTGAGAGGAGCTGGGAATTGAGTCAAGTTCCTTGGACTCTTTTCATTGAGATATACTATCTCTAATACTGTGCAGAGACATAGAAGATTAGTAGATAGCCTAATAGTCCTAGAGTCAGGAAAATTTGGATTCAAATCCTGTCCCCGATATTTCTTCAGTGAGAGACATAATTCTTCAATGTAGCCACCAATTGCTCTCAACCTCAGTTTCCTAACTATGCACTGAAAATAAGAACACCTGTTATAACTACCGCAAAGGAAATGAGATCCTGGCAATTGCTTCTTAAATTGCATGGAATGCTGTTCTGCTAAAGCAAAAGATGAGGGGGATAGTTTCAGAAACACTTGGTGAGACTTTATGCAAACTGATAGAAAGTCCAGTGTGCAGAACCAGGACATGGTGCACAAAACCAGCAATATGGTGTTCAATTAGGGAGAGAGACTTAGCTATCCTCATCAAAACAGTGATTCAAAGCAGCTAATGCCCATCTTCTGCAAGAAGTCTTTGAATCTCAGAATCAGAGGTTAGATGACCTCAACATCCATCTAGTCCCATTACTGACAGAATAATAATCCCATCAACTTCATATACTTAGCTAATGGTCATCTTTGCTCTGATTAAAAGATCTCTAAGAAGGGGGAATCTACTACTTCCCCAGGTTTTACCTTAGCATATCTCTAATTGTTAGAAAGATTTTCCCAGACTGGTCATAAATTCTCTGTGTGGCCTTGCACGAGTCATCTGATTTTTGTGGACATCAAGTTTCTTCATTATTAGAATGAAAGGGGAAGAGATGGCATCGAAGGGTCAGAGTTATCATGGAAACTCTTGGCTAAAGCAATCGATTCTCTCTCTGAGCAATCAAGAATCACTCAGCTGGCTCCAACTGGCAACTGACTGCTTCTAACTACTAGAAGCTGAGCAACTTTGAAGGCCTCAAGCAGTATCTTCAATTCTCCCCCTACCTCAGATTTTTCTATCATTTTTTCTTCCTAATTCTCATCCATTAAAGGAGAGCCTCCTGATGCTCAAAGATTCACATTTCACTTATACATTCACAAATCCCCAAACTTTTTCCTATTAAATGAATAGTCCTTAAAAATAGTATATCTCAGTCTCCAAATGTTTGTGATTTTTTTTCTTTTCTGTTTTCTTCTTTTTGAAGTTTTATCCTCAAAGAGTTACTTACAAATGAACTGAAATACACACCATGCTTGTAGCATCTATCAGCTTGATAACTAGAAGCTATGTTGCTTGCTATACATTCATTTATCTTGTTTTTAATAAATGAAAGCTCTTTCCCTACTCAAAACATTAAAATGTTCCCACACAAGGGAGCCATCATATCCCATCATTCACAAAGGAATTTGAATCTTTTTTAAAATGATAGACCACAGGGTTTTTTGGCCAAATCTTATTCATGTGAAAGCTGTTTTTACATATGTATTAGTGTATTTTTTAAAAGGTTCTTTTGTTACTCTTTAGCTATCAATCATCATTTTTAACAGTCACAACATCTTACACCATTTAATAATCTACATCGATCTTTTCCTTTACACAAAAATGTTTTCTGCCCTTTTCATCCCCAAATTACAGTGTACCTTTCACTATGAATGAGTTCTAAATGCTGCATGATTCCACAGAGCTTTGGTCTGTCCCCCCAGAAAGAGAACCTGGAAGATGCAATAATGAAGCATTATCACTCACACTTTGCCTGCCAAGACTCCTTCTTATTCATGGTTTAGGATAGAAAAATTTTAGTTTCATGAACTCATTTTAAAAAATTAATTCTTCATGGAAATCACTAAACTCCTTAAAGGATCAGCTCAAGTGCTACCTATATCAAGATCCCTGTCAACAAAGACTCCAGAAAGTTTTCAGATCAGTATCAGATCAGAGCAGTAGTTCAATATCAGAAAATATGAACTCACAACAAGAAAATCAAACAAGTCAACTTTTCTGAGCCTCCATCTGGCCTTCTAGCAAGTCAATCAGATGACTATATTCCTAACACACCATAAGTTACATTGATTTACTTTCTATGTGTACTTACCTGTGGATGAGTTGAATCCCTATGGAAGACATAGAACAACACCAACAACAACTAGTGAAGAATTAGGCAGGGAGTTGGGGCTGCTTGGGCCTACCCACAATCAACAACTCCTCTTCTGTCAAAGGTCTCTTAGTGACAACACCTGCTCCTTTCTTGCAAGATGCAGAATCACCACCCTCCTCCTACTCTGACTGCATTGCCCAGTCACAACTCCCTAGAACTGAAATTTCTTTGAGATGACTAGAAAAGGGCCTACCAAAAACGGGATTCAGCTGAACTTTTGCAACTGGTGTGCTATTAGCTTATAACTGGCATGTTGATGGCATGTAGCTGCCATGTTGTCAGATTGGCAGTATAGTGTTAACATGCAGCTGGCGTGTAACTGACTGCCACTGGCTTCAGTGGTGGTATGTTGACATATAGTAGGCGTGTTATTGGCCATCCATCCAGGCATGTGCTAGCATGCAATTAGTGGTATTGTCTATGAAGTGTTTGCATTATGGGAAGTTGGTATGTAATCCATGTGTGATCTGACAGGAAAGTGTCAGCATGTCACTGGCACATCATTGGTAAGTTGTGGGCTTTGGGGGTAACGCATCAGTGTGTTGTTGGCATGTTGTTGATATTACATCAGGGATTTGACATTAAAGTGTCCGGGTGAAGTTGGCATGTTGCTGGTTATGGTGATAAAGTGCTGGTATGTTGCTGTGTTGGTTGCAGGCTGACATACTATTGGCATGTAGTTGACATATTTGTATGTAGTCAGGATGTTCTTGGCTATGATGTTGGCCAGTTGCCATATAGATGGTATGTTCTTAGCATGTAGTTGCTAGCACCCAGTAGGCCTTGTTGACTTTGAAGGAAATATCAGTGTGTAATTTATATGCTTTGTCTTTGATGGAAGTGTTTATAAGGAGTGAAGTTGATACATAAGCAGGATGTTGCTGAACTGGACAGAAAAGTATTACCACATAAGTAGTGTGTAATTGCTGAGTTGTTGGCTTAGACAGTAAAGTGTTAGCATGTTGTTGGCATGTAGTTGATGTGTTTATAGGTTTGGCAATTACAGTGTTCACGTGTCACTGATGTATAGTTGGCTGGATGTGATGCTAGTGTTAGTGTGCTGTTGGTGTACTATGGGCATGTTGGCTTTCTGTTAGTGTGTCATCATGTGGTTGGTGTGTTGTTAGTGTGTAACTGCCTAGTGTTGTTGATGCTGAAGTGTAGGTGTGTTATTGGCATAGAATGATTAGAATGGAAGCCAGCTTTAACGTTTCCCTACTGGTCCCGTCAGTTGATGGGCTGATATTTTAGCCTTGTTGGGATATTCACAACATTAGTTACTTTACGTTTCTCCTCTAATAGCACAATGATCAACATTAAATGACTTCTTTCCTTCTGGTAGTCTCTCTTTCTGCTTGTTGACTGACTGAAGGAAGGTACACAAAGAAGGCGGCCTTATCCTGTTACACAGGCTTATGTAGGAAGTCATACCTTGCAGAGCACTATGGGGGAAGGAAGTACATGCCCCCACCCCACTTCACCTCACCTTCACCCAACCCTCCATACAGCTCAGGCATCCTTGCATTTGGAAGTTGGTAGGAGGACCACAGCATTTCTTGATATGTGTGATTTTTATTTAATTATAGCCTTGAACTAAGCCAGGGAAGAGAAAAATAAAAGTTGAGAATCTCTTGTATTTTCCAAATCTGCTATCTATTTTAAATTTGATATGTATAGCAATGAGTCTCATTTGGAGGTCTACTTTTCTTTAAAATGAAGAATTACAGAGTTCTTTTAGGTGTGAACTAACTGGTTTAGGAAAATCAACTATATCTACTGTTGATGGAAAATTTCACATATGTTATTTCATTTGATCTGCCCAACCACTTTAGGAAGTAGTTGATAACAGGTGAGGAAACCAAGCTTGTTGACTGCTCCAGTTCTAAATCTCTGATCCTATGATGGTCATAGCTGAAAGCTAAAATGGTGTAATTCAGCAAGTCCTAGAAAAGTTAATTCCTTTCATTAATAAATGAGGAAACAATGCCCTGTGAGGGGACGTGACTTCTTGAACATCTCATTGCTATCTAATAATTAAACTTGGACTGGAATTCAAGATTCTTTTTTTATTTATTGATACTTTTTATTTGCAAAACATATGTATGGGTAATTCTTCAACATTAACCCTTACAAAGCTTTCCATCACAAATTTTTCCTCCCTACTCCCCACCCCTCCCCCAGATGGCAGGATATCTAATACATGTTAATTACATTAAAACACTTGACAAATCAAATATATGTATACACATTTCCACGCATCATTTTTGCGCAGGAAAAATTGTATCTACAAGAAAGAAGAATCAGAAAAAGGAAACAATGCAAGCAAACATCAATAGAGAGCACAAAAATGATTTGTTGTGGTCCACATTTCACATCCCTCTCTCTGGGTGTATATGGCTTTCTTCACTGAACAATTGGAACTGGTTTGAAACATTTCATTGTCGAAGAGAGCCATGTCCATTAGAATTGATCATCATATAGTATTGTTGTTGCCATAAATAATGATCTCCTGATTCTGCTCACTTCACTCAGCATCAGTTCATACAAGTCTCTCCATGCCTCTCTGAAATCATCCTGCTGGTCGTTTCTCACAGAACAATAATATTCCATAACATTCATAGACCGTAATTTATTCAGCCACTCTCCAACTGATGGGCACCCATTCAGTTTCCAGTTTCTAGCCACTACAAAAAGGGCTGCCACAAACATTCTTGCATATGTGGGGCCCTTTCCTTCTTTTATGATTTCTTTGGGATATAAACCCAATAGAAACACTGCTGGGTCAAAGGGTATGCACAGTTTGATAACTTTTTCAGCATAGCTTCAAATTGCTCTCCAGAATGGTTGGATCCGTTCACAGTTCCACCAACAATGCATCAGTGTCCCAGCCTTCCAACAACCCCTCCAACACCTGTCATTATCCTTTCCTGTCATTTTAACCAATCTGACAAGTGTGTAGTGGTACCTCAGAGTTGTCTTAATTTGCATTTCTGTGATCAATAGTGATATGGAGCACCTTTTCATATGACTACAAATAGTTTTAATTTCATCATCTGAAAATTGTCTATTCATATCCTTTGACCATTTATCAATTGGAGAATGGCTTGAATTCTTATAAATATGAGACAATTCTCTATATATCTTAGAGATGAGACCTTTATCAGAACCCTTAAGTGTAAAGATGATTTCCCAATTTGATGCTTCCCTCCTAATCTTGTCTGCATTAGTTTTGTTTGTACAGAAACTTTTTTAACTTAATATAATCAAAATTATCTATCTGGTGTTCAATTAAGAGTTCCAGATCTTCTTTGGACATAAATTTATTCCATCTCCGCAGGTCTGAGAGGTAAACTATCCTATGTTCCTCTAATTTGGTTATAATATCACTCTTCATATCTAGATCATGAACCCATTTAGATCTTATCTTGGTATGTGGTGTTAGGTGTGGGTCAAGCCCTAATTTCTTCCACACTAGTTTCCAATTTTCCCAGCAGTTTTGGCCAAATAGTGAGTACTTATCCCGAAAGCTGGGGTCTTTGGGTTTATCAAACACTAAATTGCTAAAGTTATTACCTAGATTGTCCTGATATCCTATCCTATGCCACTGATCGACTGCTCTATTTCTCAGCCAGTACCAAATGGTTTTGATGACCGCTACTTTATATTATAGTTTTAGATCTGGTACAGCAAGGCCACCTTCACCTGCCTTTTTTTCATTAATTTTTTTTTCATTAATTCTCTTGAAATTCTTGACCTTTTGTTCTTCCAAATGAACTTTGCTACTATTTTTTCTAGATCTGAAAAATAATTTCTTGGGAGTTTGATTGGTATGGCACTAAATAAGTAAATTAGTTTGGGTAGTATTGTCATTTTTATTATATTAGCTTAGCCTACCCATGAGCACTTAATGTTTTTCCAATTGATTAGGTCTGATTTTATTTATGTGGAAAGTATTTTGTAGTTTAGTTCGTACAGTTTCTGACTTTTTCTTGGCAGATAAATTCCCAAATATTTTATACTATCAACAGCTATTTGGAATGGAATTTCTTTTTGTATCTCTTGCTGCTAAACTTTGTTGGTAATATATAAAAATGCTGCTGATTTATGTGGATTTATTTTGTATCCTGCCACTTTGCTAAAGTTGTGAATTGTTTTCTAGTAGTTTTTTAGTTGAGTCTCTAGGGTTCTCTAAGTATACCATCATATCATCTCCAAAGAGTGATATTTTGGTTTCTTCATCACCTACTCTAATTCCTTTTATCTCTTTTTCTTCTCTTATTGCCAAAGCTAACATTTCTAATGCAATATTAAATAATAATGGTGACAGTGGGCAGCCTTGTTTCACTCCTGATCTTATTGGGAATGGTTCTAATTTGTCTCCATTACATACGATGCTCTCTGATGGTTTTAAGTAGATGCTACTAATCATTTTAAGGAAAAGCCCATTTGGAATTCAAGATTCTTGACTCCCACTAGTCAATGTCAATATCCAGATGTCAATGTCCAGATCCCCATTTGGGGGTCAATTTTTTTTTAGGACAAAGATCAGTGTAAGCCCACTTGAGCCATCTCACGTAACCCCAATTCCTCTGAGAAGGGATGTTTCCAATCCTAAAGACTACAATTCTATTTATGTCCACCAATTTTCTATATGAAACCAATTCTTTGGACAGACCTATTTATAGTATTACTTTCCTTCTATGATAGCAGAACTATGCAACAAAGTCTAATCTCAGCTCTTTGAACCTTGAAGCAACATTGAATTAAACACACTTCACATATTATTTGCAATGGTTTTGCAGCAGGAATCATGGTCTTGGTTAATTAAAATGCTTATTAAATGTCTATTCCACATAGGGTTCTACTTTATAGACTAAACTGTTTCTACAAGGATTTCTTATGTAAAGGTTATCTTTAGATTATTTCCTAAAGTTACACTTTATTGTCAGAATATTTCCTGAGACTTGAGGTACTGCTCATTTTATTATGAACCCAGGTTCCCCGTTCTTAGTCATGTACTCCCTAATGTACCTGAGTGCTTGGTAACTGGTCCAAGGTGCTTTCAGGTATAAGAAGAAAATGTTGCTGCAGGAGCTGGCAAAAACTTGGCCTTACTCACAACTCAAAGTTCAGATGCTCCTGCAGACATGTCATCGATGTGCAAGGACTTCTAAGTGTTCAGAATGCCAATGAACTTTCCCATATACTGAGATGAGCAAAAATAATTTTGATGTCATCATCATGGGGAGTAATAAGGTATATAAAAAAAATAATAGGTGATGGCTCAAAGACACTCCCATCCAGGAGGATTCAGCAGTTGATTATGACAGGATTGTTGGTAAATATTTCCTCTGGAACCTGAAACTTATGAGACGGTGGGTCGGTTCCATAAGCCGAGCCAAAGTCTGTGCCTTACAGCAAAAGATATATGACTCACAAAACCAGGCAAGGACCCAGGTGCTAGAAACATTCACCTTTCCAACGGAAGTACACATGGATTTCCTGGTGGACCTCGAAATGAGCTCATCCTCTGAGGAGATTCTAATGGCAGGTCTCCAGGACAACATCCACAGCCTTCTCCATCTGACCTGCCGAGATTTCTACATTGACAAGCTTTCTGTTCATGATGCTATAAAATTCCTAGTTCCTTTGGACCCTCTGGTACTTCGAAGATTGGATCTAAGTGACAGCCAGATGAGGTTGATGGATGTTGGGTGGTTTATGTCAAAATATTCCAAAATATGCAAAGCTTAAAATTTCCTGAATTTAATGACTATATGAAATGGTAGCAGGAGCCCAGCCTTAAAACCCAATTTGACATTTTTTTGTTGCTGAGTCAAACAAGTTGAGACACCTCACAAAAATCACTTTCCACAGTATTTGTCTTTCAGACCACCTGGCATATCTACTTAGAGATCTACCATGTTCCCTACAGAGCCTTGAACTTTTTTTTTTTTTTTTTTTTTTTTTTTTTTTGCTGAGGCAGTTGGGGTTAAGTGACTTGCCCAGGATCACACAGCTAGGAAGTGTCTGAGACCAGATTTGAACTCGGGTCGTCCTGACTTCAGGGCTTGTGCTCTATCCACTGCACCACCTAGCTGCCCCAGAGCCTTGAACTTTCTTACTGCTGTCTGACAAAGACTTGACCTACCTAGCCCGAAGACAACATAGCACCCATTTCATAAAGTTGAATCTTACTAGCAACAAAATAAACCAAATAGAACCTTTCCTGGAACTTCTGAAGGCAGCCTCAGACTCACTAGTGTGGCTGAATGTGGTCATGTGTGGGATCAATGGCAATAACTTTTATGAAGCCTTGTCCTCTCTGTACCACTGTAGCAAGCTCTCCTGTCTTGGTCTATATGGTAATCCCATGTCTAGCACAAGTATGCTAGTTTTCCGGAGGCGGTGTCAGTACAAATTGCCCAACCTGAAGGCCGTATCAATTCCTATTTTCCTGAACTGTTGCACAAACCTACCTGAATATAGTCCTTTTCCTAGCCCATTGGAGTCTTACATCAATGCTGAGAAGTTTGCCTCTGTCCTGAGGGAAATGGAAGAGTTGTCAAGTGCAGGATGAGAATCTCCCATTGACTACACTTTAAATTGTAACTTCCATATGATAGACTATTTTGATCTTCCATAGTTTCTTGATACTAGACATTGGGAGGGTCTCAGAATAATAGTAACAGTTCATTTTCTCATTCTTAAGAAAAATCTTTTGGGGCAGTTAGGTGGCGCAGTGGATAGAGCACAAGTACTGAAGTCAAATCTGAATTCAAATCTGGCCTTAGACACTTAATACTTCTAGCTAAGTGACCCTGGGCAAGTCACTTAACCCCAATTGCCTCAGGGAAAAAACTTTTTATTACAATTTTAATTATAAAAGATACTCATATCTTCAAAATAAGGAATAAACCTTATCTTAAACTTGTAGCATTTTATAAAGGAGAACTGGGATTGAGACAACTGACAAATATTTGATTGCTATTTTTATCTCATTAAAGACAATGTATGTCTAGTCATCATTCTCCCAATCTCTCCATGTAATAACACTTTACATCTTGCCATATTTTTATGCTTCATTTTAGATAAATGTGTATTTTAAAGTATTATTTAATGACACAAATATACCATAATTTTTCTTATCCTTTGTTAGATATATTTCCAGTTTGGGATTAATATAAATAAAAGCAATTATTAATATTTTTTTCTAAATTAAAAAAAGGTAACTGAAGGCAATGTATACAGTGACAACAACAAGGTAGCACAAGTAGCACAGGGAATCAAGCACTAGGCATGGAGTTAGGAAGAGATGAGTTCAAATCTAGCCTCAATTTCCTGATCTATAAAATGAGCTGGAGAAGGAAATGGCAAACCATACAAGTATCTTTGCCAAGAAAACCCTAGATGGGTCACAAAGAGCTGGACATGACTGAAACATTTGAACAACATTCTGCTTATTAAAAAAAAAATACTGGCTTTGGGACAGAGAACCTGAGTCTGGAAACTAGCTCTGCCACCTACTACCAGAGTGATCTCAGGCAAAGTAAATAAACTTCCTTGGGCTTATATTTCCTCATCTGAAAAGTGAGGAGGAGAGTAGTTGATCTTGAAGGAAGTGGTCTGCTCACTTTTTTGATCACAATCACTTCTCTCAGTTTTTTTGAGCATGCTGCTCTAAAGTGCGTACTTATTTATAAATTATATATGCATGTATGCATGTATATGTGCATGTATACATGCACATGTGTATGTGTGTGTGTGTGACTATTAAGAATGAGGCATATAGGGCAGCTAGATGGCGCAGTGGATAGAGCACTGGCCGTGAAGTCAGTTCAATTCCAAACTCAGGACACTTACATACTTACTAGCTGTGTGACCTTGGGCAAGTCACAAACTCAACTGCCTTTAAAAACAACAACAACAACAAAGAAAAAAATAAAATAAAACAAAAGAATGAGGCATATTATGAAGCTTATCCTATAAGTGAAATTTAGAAGGGAGGAGATAAACATAAAATAATAGTTGATGTTAGCTACTAAGGAGCCACTGGAATTTTCTGAAGAAAGTATTCCCAGTCAGGTTGGCCCTTTGGGGATCTCATTGCATCATAGGATATAGAAAATGGAATAGAAAGGATAGCCTTGAGGCAGAAAGACCATGGGGCACACTACTGTAATGATCCAGGATGAGGGCTCAAGGCAGGGAAGTGGTTACCTGATCATCAAGGTGATAAACAAAAGAGATGCTGGGGAGGGAGAGCAAAGAATTCAAGTGATTGGAAATGTCGGGGGTGAGAGGGTGAGGAGTGGACCACGACACAGATGTTGGACTGAAATGGACATCCAAGGAGGCTTGAAGGAAGGCCTCGCCCTTAAAGAGAAGTTTAGAAGAGAAATGGCTTTGAGAAGATACAATGTGATGTCCTCACAAAGATACATGTTGCAAAGAACCAAGATACATATTGCAAAGAAACAAGATACATGTTGCAAAGAAACAAGATACATGTTGCAAAGAACCAAGATACATATTGCAAAGAACCAAGATACATGTTGCAATCCGGCCATCCCTGCTTCTCCTGTATCCTATATTCTGTAGCACTCAAAATGAAAAGGGAGGGTCGGGGAGGGGGACTTCTACATGCTAGTTATTTCCCTGAAGTCAGTCTCCCTCCTTTCTGGGGGCTGCCTACAGCAGACATTAGGATCTGAAGGCTGGAGAAGGACCTGATGGGGAGGGAAGTCCATTTTCTCTGTGGCACCATGGGAGCTGCTGTTGGCATCTCTGAGTATATTGTACAGCCTCTACCTACTGTAGGACATGTTGGACCCCAGGCCAATCTATGAAAATTACTAATATAAGCTTTTTCTAAAATCACTGACATAAACATGTTTAGATTTACTAAAGCCACAGAAAGAATGCTTCTCGAGTAAATGTCCCTTGAACCCAGACACGTCATGACAATTTCTGTTTTCAGTAGATTCTGTGGCTAGACTGCTAGCTAAAAAGATAACATTTCTAACAAACTCTGCATTTCTATAGTGATCTGACAATTCCTGCCCATGGTTTAGAGCCAGAATGGTGGAATATAAGCTCTTTCCCCTGACCCTATTTGCCAAGCTTTGATTTAGAGAATCCTGTGGAAGTGTTCTCACCCTGATTCCAAATTAAATGCTCTCCCCTAGCACTACTATGTGCCAGGCACTGTGCTAAACTCTTTACAATTGTTGTCATAGTTGATCCTCACAACTAGCCTAGGAGATGGGTACTGTTATTATCTCTGTTTTTACAGATGAAAAAACTGAGGCAAACAGAGGTTAGGCTACCACACAAGGGAAGAGAGAAAGAGAGAGATGCAAAGAAGATATATACAGAAAAAATGGGAGAGGGAATAAGCATTTATGTGCCATTTACTACTATGCTGGGCTGAGCAGCACTTTACAAATATTTCTTGTGTGATCCTAAGAACAAGGTGGGTGCTATTTTTATCCTCACTTAACAGTTGAAGAGATTGAGGCAAAAGTCAAGTGTCTTATCCAGGATCACACAGTTACTAAGGGTCAGACTGGATTTGAACAGGTCTTCCTGAAACTAGGCCAGTGCTCTGCCCACTTAGCTACCTAGCTATCCCTGTAACTTTTCAGAGGAGCTAATTAAAGGCACATTGGAGGGAGTGGGTAGAATTAGGGAGTCTTGGAGAGAAGCCCTATAAGGGCTTCACTTTCCTAGTTTTTTGGCTAATCACATACTCCTTGGGGTAAGGCCATGGCTGCTCAGGAACCCCTAGGCCTCTATTTTGGAGACAACCCCTCTAAGGTCTCCTCTAAATCTATCATCCTATCAGCTGATTTTTAAAAAAATAATCCTTTCAAAGAAGTTGCTTTTACAAGTAACAAGACATTACTTTAACAGTGACTTAATAACAATGGTTATTAACTCTATAGAGCACAATTCTCTATTTCACATCCCTCTGCACTAATCAACTGAATAAGCCATTTCCCAGGATAGACCTTATAAATGACCCTCCTCTAGAGTTCTGTAATATTGACAAAGAATTTTACATATACAGGGTGCCCCAAGCTTTTGTATGTGCTTTCTCTTTCTTCTCCTCCTCCTCCTCCTCCTCCTCCTCCTCCTCCTCCTCCTCCTTCCTCCCTCTTCTTCCTCTTCCTCTTCTTCTTCTTCTTTTTGCTCAGGCAATTGGGGTTAAGTGACTTGCCCATGGTCACACAACCAGGAAGTCTTAAGTGTATGAGACCAGATTTGAACTCAGGTCTTTCTAATTTCAGGGCTGGTGCTCTATCCACTACACCACCTAGCTGCCCCCCTATACACTTTCATTATTATATTTAAGCCTTATAAAGCCTTGGGAGAGCTAAGTTCTATAGGTATCATTAGCCCATTTTGTAGATCGGGAAACTGAGGCTGACCTAGACAAGTGATTTGCCTGTTGTCACACAACTAGCTAACAAGTATTAGTGGCAGGATCTGAACCCAGTTGACCCCATGTGCAATGCTGCACTCTCCTAAACTGTCTGGCACAAATACACATTGAGACATTCAGAATCAGGTTTTGATCCTCCCTTAGTGTTTGTTCTCAAGTTTCTGCCTGAAGATCTAGGATTCACAGCTGAGACAATTTGGTTGAGTGTCATACCCTATGTTTTAATACCAGCATATGGGATATATAAAAATGATACTTCTCTTAGGATCACACAGACCATTACTCTGGGACACAAAGCTCATTCAATGTCTCATTTTTTAGAGGAGAAAACCAAGGTTCACAGAGATGAAGTCACTTGCCTAAGGTCACCAAGAGAACAAGAAGTAGAATGAGGTATTGTACTCACTTTCTCTGCCTCCCAATCCAATGTTCTCCAACATTAGAAAAAGGAGCCCCCAGGAAAGTAAAAACCCTCAATAGTGAGAAAGCAAGGGTTTTTTTGTTTTGTTTTTTTGTTAAAGCTTTTTATTTACGAAACATATGCATGGATAATTTTTCAATATTGACCCTTGCAAAACCTTCTCTTCCAAATTATCCCTTCCTTCCCCCCACCCAATCCCCTAGATGGCAAGTAGTCCAATACATATTAAATATGTTAAAATATATGTTAAATCCAAAATAATACATATTTATACAGTTATCTTGCTGCACAAGAAAAATTGGATCAAGAAGGAAAAAAAAACTGAAAAAGACAACAAAATGCAAGCAAATAGCAACAGAAAGAGTAAGAATGGTATGCTGTGGTCCACACTCAGTTCCCATGGTCCTCTCTCTGGGTGTATATGGCTCTCTTCATCACTGAGTAATTGAAACTAGTTGAATCATCTCATTGTTGAAGAGAGCCATGTTCATCAGAATTGATCATCATATAGTCTTGTTGTTACCATGTATGACGATCTCCTGGTTCTATTTATTTCATTCAGTATCAGTTCATTTGAGTGTCTCCAGACCTCTCTGAAATCCTCCTGCTGGTCGTTTCTTACAGAACAATAATATTCTATGACATTCATATCCCATAATTTGTTCAGCCATTCTCCAATTGATGGGCATCCATTCAGTTTCCAGTTTCTTGCCACTACAAAAAGAGCTGCCACAAACATTTTTGCACGTGTGGGTCCCCTCCCTCCTTTAAGATCTCTTTGGGATATAAGCCTAATAGAGACACTGCTGGGTCAGAGAGTATGCACAGTTCGTTAACTTTTTGAGCATAGTTCCAAATTGCTCTCCAGAATGGATGGATCTGTTCACAGTTCCACCAACAAGGTATCAGTGTCCCAGTTTTCCCACATCCCTTTCAACATTTGTCATTATCAAGAAAGCAAATTTTTAAAAGGAGAAAAAAATAAAAATAAAAAACCTAACAGCAGTTTCTGCAAAACAGTGAATACGGCAATAAAACTGAAATAGCAAGAAACAAGTACAATACCAAATTGAGTTGGTCCCCAAAGAAATGAAGCCATGTGAAAATTGTCTAGACTAGGGTGTGATCAACAGCTAATCTTGTGCCAATGAAGATTATTGATTGTCCTCTCTGCTTCCTAGGACAGCTATGTCACAGCATCAAGGGATACCAAGCTTCATTGTGGGTTTTTTCTGTTCTTTAAACTTAGGGGTAGCAGTGTTTCTACTGGGCTTATATCCCAAAGAAAACTTAAAGGAGGGAAAGGGACCCCCATGTGCAAAAATGTTTATTGCAGCCCTTTTTGTAGTGGCAAGAAACTGGAAACCGAATGGATGCCCATCAATTGGAGAATGGCTGAATAAACTATGGTATCTGAATGTTATGGAATATTATTGTTCTGTAAGAAATGACCAGCAGGACGATTTCAGGGAGGCCTGGAGAGACTCAAATGAACTAATGCTGAGTGAAATGAGCAGAACCAGGAGATCATTATACATCGCAACAACAAGACTATATGATGATAATTTCTGATGGACATGGCTCTCTTCAACAAGATGATTCAAACCAGTTCCAATTGTTCAGTGATGAAGAAAGCCATATACTCAGGGAGAGGATTGTGGGATCTGAGTGTGGACCACAACACACCATTCTCACTCTTTCTGTTGTTGTTCGCTTGCATTTTGTTTTCTTTTTCAGTTTTTTTTCTTCTTGATCCAATTTTTCTTGTGCAGCAAGATAATTGTATAAATATGTATACATGTATTGGATTTAACATATATTTTAATATATTTAACATGTATTAGAGTATCTGCCATCTAGGGGAGGTGGGGGGGAAGGAAGGAAAACTTTGGAACAGAAAGTTTTGCAATGGTCAATGCTGAAAAATTACCCATGCATATGTATTGAAAATAAAAAGCTTTAATAAAAAAATAAACTTAGGGGGTAAAACAACTCAGTCAAGGTTCAACTTGAAGCATGTTGGAAACTTCTAATCCCTTTCCATGATTTTAAAATTGGAAATGATTTTCCCTTCTTCCCTAAAGAACAAATGGAGAGCAAATTGGAGGAACCCCATGAGAACAGCTCTTGGCTCCTGTTAAAAGTGAAAAACACTCTGAGAGGCAAGAAACTCTCCTATCCTCAGGAGAGAGGGAGATAAAGAGTGAGAGGAAGGGAAAGGGAAGCTAATGGGAAGAGAGAAGGAGGGGACAAAGGAAGGGAGAGGAAGAGAAAAGAGAGAGGGAGAGAAGATAGAAATGAGAGAGCAAGGAAAAGAGAATGGAGAGAGGATGGGGGAAGAAGAGGGAAGGGGAATGCAAGGAAAAATTGAGAGAGAAGAAAGAGGGAAGGAGGACAGAGGAGAAAAAGAAAAGCAAAGAAGAGGAGGGGAGAGAGAGGAAAAGAAAAAGAGAGGGAGAAAGGAAAAGAAAGGAGGGAGAGAGTGATGGAGGGATAAGCAGATGTGGAAGAGAACCAAAAACTTGTAAAAAAAAAAAAAAAGGTATTCAAGAATTAAATAAATCCAAATTCCCTTCATGCTTTCTTGTATATCATCATCATCCAGTCAACAGTCCCTGGCAAGTTAATATCAGTAGCAAGGAAGATAATGACTTCCCTTGAAGGAGGTAATGCCCTTATGAGCATGCATGAGGTGGGCCTTCATGGCTTCCAGAGAGTCCTGCCATTTACAAGAGAAACCAGGGTAAAAAGGGGAGTATGGACAGTATTCCCAGATGTCTTCATATTCTACCTGTTCCCTATGGTGAAGAGAACATCCCGTGGGGGATTACTAGAAAGAGAAAGGCACATACACAGAAGCCATTCAGTATTCTCCCAAATTCTACTTTGGCATTTCTATGTAGAAGTTGGGAGTGTGCTTTGGAACAAGAAGTTCCAGCCTTAGAGATAGGAGGATCCAGTTCAAGTCTTACCCAGGACAGACTGGGGTTGGGAGATCAGGAATAAGTCAGTAAACCTAGTGCCCTCAGACAGCTTGCAAAACTTACTGCATTCCCAGTATCCAGCAAAAGAGATAGCACTCAATAGGTGCTTAAAACTTGTTGGTTGGTTGATACAAGTGGAAAAAACTCTAGAAAGGGGCAGCTAGGTGGCACAGTGGATAGAGTATTAGTCCTGAAGTCAAAAGGACCTGAGTTCAAATCTGGTCTCAGACACTTAACATTCCCTAGCTGTGTAACCCTGGGCAAGTCACTTAACCCCAACTGCCTCAGCAAAAAGCAAAAAAAAAAAATTATAATCTTCTGTAATCAGAAGTCCTAAATTTGAATCCTGAATTTGCTTCTTACTATCTACGTGACCTTAGATGAATCACTTCACTTCTGAATTGTAGATCCTCATCAGTAAAATGCATTTCAAAGGTCTGTTTCAGCTCTAAATCTATGGTCCTGTTGAGGTTCAAAAGGATACCCCAAAAGTTTGGGGTCACATACTGGTGTTGGAGGTGTCTCAAAAGAATTTGCAGGCTTAAACCCATGTCCAAGTCAAGGGGCAAAGTTTATTATAATTGTAACACCAAATGAAGTTTCAAAAGAATTGAGCAAAGAACCAGGAGAAAGAAGATAAATTTATAGAGCAAAGAGCGACCAGAGCTTCATGTTACTTATTTGTTAATTTTTTGGCTTACAGGTAGGTTTGAGGGGTGGTCTAGTCACTATTGTCTCAGGAACTTGTTTATTACTGACCAACAGATTGTCTACCTGACAGTTGCAACGTTTGTAAGATTATCCTAAGGCAGAAGACTTAAGATTGATGGACAGATTGTTAGAACAATAGCACTCTAAGGTCAGGGGACCTCAGGACCACTGCTATGTTTCTCCTACAAGCTGTACTCCATCAGTCCTAAGACACTAAATTATAAGACAAGTTGCCATTTACATGTAAATGTAAATGTAAAAAGGGAAAGGGGGAAGTCTTTGAAAATGTGTACATTAACTTAATTAAACATTTTTCCAATTATTAAACACTCATTTTTATACACACACACCATTTCCCTCCTACCCATAGAAATAGAAAAAGAGAAATATAGAATCTGTGTATCACAGAGAAGCCCAGTCAAGTAGAACATATCTACACTGTCCTATCTAAAAATGCCTTTCTTGACCTGCATGTTAATCCACTGTCTCTCTGTCATAAGGAAGGCAGGATGCTTCTTTAGTACTCACCTAATATGTTGATTGTTTATTTAAACAACCAAAATTCTCAAATTTTTCAAAATCATTTTTACAACATTAAAGTTAGGATAATAAATTGTTTCCCCAGTTCTGCTCACTTCAGTCTTCAGCAAATCATCTAACCTCTTTGACATTAGGGTTCCTTATTTGTAAAAGGATGGGGTTGGATTAGGTGGCCTTTAAAGCCTCCTCTACATCTATGATCCCATGACTAGATGGCTCCTGAGAACACCTTGTCATCTAAATGTCTGATCCTGATTCCTGATAAAATCACAGTTCTATCCTGCCCCTCTCCTAAGAATCTTCCAAAATAAGTAATTATAGCAAGAAATCTCACTTTTGTTTGACAGGATAAATCAGTCTGCAAGCTTTCAGATATGATCTAGAAATGTTAGGAAATATTATCTGGCTTAATGCATCCTATTGTCAACTCCTTTTTGTTATGTCAAAGCATCAAGGATTTAAAAGTAGGAGAACAAAAAAGCTTAGTTCCTATTTGCAGATTTTCACTTTGTGCTACTTATCTGTATATTTTCAAGGATATCACAAGGTATGGCAGAACTGCATAGGAAAGAAAGGGAAGTAAGAGGGCAAAAGAAGAGAGGAGAAAGGGAAAGAAAGAAATAGGGAAGGTCAGAAGGAAGGAGAGGGGGGGAGAGGAAAAGGGAGAAGCAGAGGGAGAAAAAAGGGGGAGTATAAGAAGACTAGAAAGGAAGAAAGGGGTCAGCTTAGGAAGTGTTTTAAAGGTCCAACAATGGATTTTGTGTTTGATCCTGAGATTAGCAAGGTGTCAGTGGAGTTTGGGGTGATATGGGCGCACCTGTGCTTTAAGAAAACCACTCTGGGGGCAGCTAGGTGGCGCAGTGGATAGAGCACCAGCCCTGAAGTCAGGAGGACCTGATTTCAAATCTGATCTCAGACACTTAACATTCCCTAGCTGTGTGACCCTGGGCAAGTCACTTAACCCCAATTGCCTCACCAAAAAGCAAAAAAAAAAAAAAAGAAAGAAGAAGAAAACCACCCTGGCATCTGAGTGGGCTCAAAGTGGAGTGGGAAAACTTGAAGCAGAGAGCCTAATTCAAACATTACTGCAATAGCCTGGGTGAAAGGGTTCATGGTTGTAGAAGACAGATGGGGCCAGGGATTGGATAAATGGAGCTGAAAGGGAGTAAGGAGCTGAGGGTGCCACTGAGGCTGCAAACCCAGATGATTAAGAGGATGATAGTGCCCTTGATTGTATTGGGAAAATCTGGAAGAAAGGAAATTTTCTGGAGGAAAAGAGAATGACTACAGGAAGCAGGGACATGCCTTCTCCTGGAGTTCAAGTCCTCAGGTAGAAAATGGAATGCCTTACACAGGACACATATTTCTCACTCAATTCATAGTTTTGTTTTGTTTTTCTCTGATGACAACATTGTTTGCAATTTTCGGAAGCACTTCCAAAAATCACTCCCCCCCCTAGAAAATACTCTAGAACTTCCACATTCATTTTTCAGGGTTATTCTTTAAAAAGCTGAGTAAAAGAAGCAAAAGCCATGACAGACCTTTCCCCCAGTGAGTCAAATTCGTCATCATATCAAGGTATTCAAACTTCATCCTTAGAAAATTACCATTGTCTGAGGGGTGGAGGGAGGAAGGGAGGGAAAGAGATAGAGAGAGAGAATGGAGGGAGGGGAAAGGGAAAGAGAAAAAGAGGGAGAGAGAGACAGGGAGACAGAAAAAGACGAAGAGAGAGACAGAGACATACAGAGATGGAGACAGAGACACAGAGAGAGTCAGAGTGACAAAGACAGAAGAAAAAAGAAGAAAGAGAAAAGAGAGAGACACACAGAGAGAGAAAGAGAAGAGACGACAGAGATAATGGAAGGAGGAGGAAGGGAGAGAGAAAGAAAAAGAGAGAGAAGAAGACAGAGACAGAGAGACAAAGAGACAAAGAGAGACAGAAAGAGAGCAACAGAGAGAGAGAGAGGCAGAGAGAAGAAAGAGAAAAGAGAGAGACACACAGAGAGACAGAGACAGAGAGAAGAAAGAGAAGATAGCTGGACAGAGATAGAGAGAGAGAGTCAGAGAGAGAGAGAGACAGAGACAGAGACAAAGACAGAGACAGAGACAGAATAGCTATTCTTTTCCAGGATGTCAAGGTCTTTCCAATATAAGTTCCTTCTTTCTTTTAACCCCAACCTGGGGTTGCTGGGAAGAGTTTGCTCTTAACAATGGCCCAGAGACTGCTGAAGAATGCTTTAGAATGTTTTAAAAAGACACTGCTTGTTAAGCCAAACCCTAAGCAGGTTGGAGATGCTCCCAGAAAGAAACCACAGCCCCTTAGGAGCAACTGGCAGGACTGAGGATGTGCTTGTCTGAAGAAAAGACAGAGATCTCCAAATATCTGGAGAGCTGTCAGAGAGGGGGCAATGGGAGAGACTGAAAGGAACATGGGTCCTGGAGTAAGCGGCAAATCATTTCATTTCCACAGACATCCGGTGCTCATTTGTAAAAGAAGGGGGTTGGATGAGATGGTCTCTGACAGAAAGGCATGTTTCACTCCAACATAAGTAACAGCTTCCTGACAATCCAGACTGGAAGGTTTCCTTTGTGAAATACCTTCATTAGGCAGCTAAATATGTAGCAGATTAAAAGGACTAGTGGGCCCATCGGCAGAAAGACCTGCCTCAGACACTTACTAGCTTTGGAACCCTGGGCAAATCACTTGATCTATTTGCCTCAGTTTGCTCATCTGTCAAATGGGTGAATGTCAAATAGCATCAACCTTAAAGGGTCATTGTGAAGCTTCAAGGAGATGAGAATTGCAAAACACTCAGCATGGTGCCTGGCACATATTAACTGATTAACAAATACATATCAGCTTCTTTCCTTCTTTGCTTGAGGTTGAGAGACAGCTTGGCACAGTATGGGATGAAATCCCAACTTTGGCCCATAGTGGCTGTGTGACTCTGAACCACTTACTGAAGCCTTCAGAGTCCAAGTCTATTTTCTAGACTGACAGAGAAAGTGCCCAAGTCCAGTGGGAGAGGTAGTCAAATCATGGGGCTCCAGCCTGTTTTGATCATACTTGTCCCTGAAATGGGAGAACAGGAATTTGTTAAGGATACTTTGAGCAAAAATTGGGTCAGATGGCCTCTAATTCCTCCCCATTCTAAAACTGTGATCCAGATTTGGTACCAGACACCAAGGCTCAAATACTGGCTCTGCCACTTACTTCCCATATTTCTGTGCTCCTAAATTCCAAGCCTCCCTGAGCCTTAATTCCCTCATCTGTGAAATGAGAGGATTAGATCACATGACCACACAGGTTCCTGTTCCCAGGGATCCTATCCGAAGCGTCACATTCTTACTACTATTAATAGTATGTCAGAACCCGTTAAAAAGATAAGAAGTATTTGTATATTCTACTACAAAAATTCTTGGTTTTTCCTTGAGTTAACAATTAACAAGAGCTCCTAATTGTCTGGGTCTTTCCTTTCTTCCTGTTGTCTAAGTAAGGAGATTTCCTTCAATATGGAGGATGGGGTATGTGGCTTCCATGCAACCTTGAAAACAGCACAGTGGAAGGGCCTTCCTTTGCCAAAGAATAGGCACAATGGAATATAAGAGGTGTTTGGCAGGTTTCATGAACTGCTCTTTACAGGGAAGACTCTTCCAGAGCCCCAAGACCCAACAGAGGCTCTCTGATTCAGGCTTTCTATTGTTACTTGGCCTATCTTTGAATTGCAAGGAGAATAATATGGAATCTCTGGATGGCAACAACAACCCATAACATGCTCACATTCAGTATGTTGCGTCATCCTAACTACAAGAGGCAGGGCTGACATTACTCACTAGTCTTACTTGTGCAAAATCCAAGGCTGGAAAAGAGGTGAAGTGCTTAACCCCAAGTTACATAACTATCAAGGGGTGACTCCATGAATAGAACCCAGATCTCTGATCTCCAGTGTTGCCCCCCCCAGTCCCATCCCTGTTGCTGTTCTCTGATCACAGTCATAAAGCTTTTGAAATTTTTTAAATTTGGGAGAAATTTTTAAAAACCATTTAGGGGGGAGGTGGAGCTAAGATGGACGTAATGGCAAGAAGTCACCAAGCTCTTCCCCAAGCCCCTCCAAATTCTTTCAAATGATAACTCTAAACAAATTTTAGAGCATCTTGAACACACAAAAAGACAGGGTGAAACAATTTTCCAGCTGAAAACAATTTAGAAAGTCAGCAGGAAGGATCTGGGGCACCAGGGTGGGAGTCCAGCATGCAATTCCAGTGCAGCCTGCTTTCAACACAGCCACATTAAAGCAGAAACAGACTTCTCAGTCCAGAATCATCAAAAACAACTTGGAAGATCAGAAGGAAAGGTCTGTCAGTAGAGTGAGAGGGCCTTGGGAAACCAGCAAACCAGGAGTGAGAAAGGCAGCAGTGGCAAGTGGCAGCTTCTGTAGGCCTTAGTTCACAGGAGGTCTCTTTACTAGCATTGAGGAAAGACTCTGCTCACTAGATCTTATAGCCACAGTGGAGTGGAGCAGAAAAGAGTGCTAGTGATGAAGTCCCTAGAAGGAACTCTGTACAAAACTCCTGAAGCTTGAGACAGTATATTCTTCATCCTGGAAAGAGTCCCACTCTAACAAAGAGTTAAAAGCTGAGTAATAGACTGGGACAATGAGAAGACAACAGAAAAAGATTCTGACCATAGAAACTTAACAATGGTGACAGGGTGATCAAAACACATATTCAGAAGAAGATAACAAAGTCAAAGCTCCTACATCCAAAACCTCCAAGAAAAATAAGAATTGGAAGAAGAATGCCTTAAAAGGCAAAATTGGCCAAATGGGAAAAGAGATACAAAAGTTTACTGAAGAAAATAATTCCTTAAAAATCAGAATTGAGCATATGGAAGCTAATGACTTTATGAGAAATCAAGAAACAACAAAACAAAACCAAAAGAATGAAAAAAAATAGAAAGCAATGTGAAATATCTCATCAGAAAAACAACTGACTTGGAAAATAGAGCCAGGAGAAATAATTTTAAAATTTTTGGTCTACCTGAAAACCATGATCAAAAAAAAAAAAGAGCCTGAATATCATCTTTCAAGAAATTAACAAAGAAAATTGTCCTGATATTCTAGAACCTGAGGATAAAATAGAAATTAAAAGAATCCACCAATCACCTCCTGAAAGAGATTCTAAAATGAAAACTCCTAGAAATATTATAAACACATTCCAGAACTCCCAGGTCAAGGAGAAAATATTGTAAGCATCCAGAAAAAAACAATTCAAGTAGAGTGAAATCATAGTCAAGATAATGATTTGGCAGCTTCTACATTAAAGGATCAGAGAGCTTGAAATATGATATTTCAGAGAGCAATGGAGCTAGGATTACATCCAAGACTCACCTACCCAGCAAAACTGAGTATAATCCTTTGGGGGAAAGGTGGATATTTAATGAAATAGAGTTCTTTCAAACATTTGTGATGAAAGGAAAAATGATTTTCAAATACATGATTTTCAAATCATGAGAAGCATAATAAGGCAATCAAGAAAGGATTACCATAAGGGACTTAATAAAGTTTATCTGTTTATATTTCTGCATGGGAGGATGATACTTGTAACTCATATGAACTTTCTCATTATTATGGCAGTTAGAAGTATATAAACAGAGAGAGCATAGATGTGAACTGAATATGCAGGAATAATATCTCAAAAATGAAATTAAGTGAAAAAAGATTGTACTGGGAGAATGGGAAAGAGAAAGGTGGAATAGCATAAATTATCTGCTTTAAAAAAGGAGGCAAGAAAAAGCTTTTTTAGAGAGTAAGGGAAGAGGAAGAGGGGAGAAAACTTTGCTTTCTTCAGAATTGGCTCAAAGAGGAAATAAGATACACACTCAAAATGGGTTTAGAAAACTATCTTACCCTGTAGGAAAATAGGAGGGGAAGGGGACACAGAAAGGGGAGAGGTAATAGAAGAGAGCATATTGGGGGAGGATGTGGTCAGTAACAAAACACTTTTGAAAGTCTCGGGGTAAAAGGAAATAGAATAAACAAAGGAGAAATACAGTTAGCAAAAGTAATTGGGAAAAGAATTTTAAAGTAAGTTTCTCTGATAGTTTTCATTTATCAAATGTATAAGGAAATGAGTCAGAGTTATAAAATAAAAAATTCATTCCCTGAAGGATACAAAATCATCTATATCCTCTTTTATAATATCTTTTTATTTTTCCAAACACATTCAAAGATAGTTTTCAATATTCATCTTTGCAAAAATGGAAAAGTCCTTCATGAACTCGAAGTGATGTACACTGTGTACAAAATAATAGCAATATTGTGGTCTGATCAGCTATGAATGACTGCAATACAATGATCTACAACTACTTTAAAGGAATGATTATGAAAAATGCTATCCATACCTAGAAAAAGAATTGAATATGTCTGAATACAGACTGAAACATAATTTATTTTTTTTTCTTGAGAATTTTTTTTGGTAGGGGAGATCTATGTTTTCTTTTACAACATGACTTTTTATGACAATATTTTTTATAACTTTACATGTGCCCTCTTAATGGGAGGTGAGGGTGGGAAGAAAGGGATGTTTCTTTGTTTTAAATGAATGTTTTAACATTCATTTAAATGTTTTATTTAATGTTTTAAATGTTTTTTAAACATTTAAATGTTTTAAATGTTTTAAAAATAAATATAAAAAATGTTTTACATGTAAGTGGGGAAAATAAAAATATTAAATGAAAAATTTAGAAAAATTAGGTTTTTATTCTAATTGAGAGCTCTAGGTCAAAATTAAACATAACCAGGAAGGTTTTGATAAAATTACAACTGGCCTTTCTTCTTCTCCCCCTACCATTCTTTTTTTTTAAATTTTTATTTAATTTTTTTATTATTAAAAGCTTTTTATTTACAAAACATATGAGTGATTTTTCTACATTGACCTTTGCAAAAGCTTTTTTTTTTACAAGCTTTTCCCCTTCTTCCCCCCACCCCCCACTCCTAGATGACAGGTATCTAATACATGCTAAATATGATAAATTATATGACAAATCCAATATATGTATACATATCTATACAGTTATCTTACTTCACAAGAAACATCAGATCTAGAGAGAAGAAGAAACAAAAAACAACCTAAGAAGGAAAACAAAATGCATGTAAATATTCACAGAAAGAGTTAAAATGCTGTGTTGTGGTTCACATTCAGTTCCCTCAGGCCTCTCTCTGGATGTATATGACTATCTTCATCGCTGAACAATAGGAACTGGTTTGAATCACATCATTGTTGAAAAGAACCATGTCCATCAGAATTGATCATCGTATATTTTGTTGCTGTGTATAATGTTCTCCTGGTTCTGCTGATTTCACTCAGCATCAGTTCATGCAAGTCTCTCCAGGCCTCTCTGAAATCATCCTGCTGATCATTTCTTACAGAACAATAATATTCCATAACATTCATATACCATAATTTATTCAGTCATTCTCCAATTGATGGGCATCCTTTCAATTTCCAGTTTCTTGCCACTACAAAAAGGGCTGCCACAAACATTTTTGCACATGTGGGTCCCTTTCCCTCCTTTAAAATCTCTTTGGTATATAGGCCCAGTAGAAACACTGCTGCGTCAAAGGGAATGCAGTTTGATAACTTTTTGAGCATAGTTCCAGATTGCTCTCCAGAATGGTTGGATCTGTTCACATTTCCACCAACAATGTATCAGTGTCCCAGTTTTTCCACATCCCCTCCAACATTCATCATTATCATTTCTTGTCATATTAGTCAATCTGACAGATGTGTAGTGGTATCTCAGAGTTGTCTTAATTTGCATTTCTCTGATCAATAGTGATTTGGAGCACCTTTTCATGTGACTAGAAATAGTTTCAGTTTCATCTGAAAATTGTCTGTTCATATCTTTTGATCATTTATCAATTGGAGAATGGCTTGAATTCTTATATATTTGAGTCAATTCTCTATATATTTTAGAAATGAGGCCTTTATCAGAACCTTTGAATGTAAAAATATTTTCCCAGTTTATTGCTACCCTTCTAATCTTGTCTGCATTCATTTTGTTTGTACAAAAACTTTTTAACTTGATATAGTCAAAATTATCTATTTTGTGATTAAAGATGACCTCTAGTTCTTCTTTGGTCACAAATTCCTTCCCCCTCCACAAGTCTGAGAGGTAAGCCATCCTACATTGTTCTAATTTGTTTATAATATCATTCTTTATACCTAGATCATGAATCCATTTCGACCTTATCTTGGTATATGGTGTTATGTGTGGGTCAATGCCTAGTTTTTTCCATACTAGTTTCCAATTTCCCAGCAGTTTTTGTCAAATAGTGACAAAAACTGGGGTCTTCGGGTTTATCAAATACTAGATTACTATTGTCATTGAGTATTTTGTCCTGTGAACCTAACCTATTCCACTGATCCACTACTCTATTTCTTAGCCAGTACCAAATGGTTTTGATGACCATTGCTTTATAATATAGTTTTAGATCTGGTACAGCTAGACCACCCTCATTTGCATTTTTTTCATTAATTCCCTTGAAATTCTTGACCTTTTGTTTTTCCAGATGAATTTTGTTGTTATTTTTTCTAGGTCAGTTAAATAATCTCTTGGAAGTTTGATTGGTATAGCACTAAATAAATAGCCCCTACCATTCTTTTATTTTGTAAAAAACTAAAACAAAACAAAACAAAACCCTACCCTGGGCTTAGGATGGGAATAGGTGAAAATTAAAGCCATAGCAGCTAGGATTTATGTTCAAGGCTTTTGGCCAATTTCATCGGGACAGTGATATACAGGAAATTTCTTTCATTCTCAATGCCAATTGGTACCCCTCCTGCAAACAGGTCTATGATCAACCCAGGACTCCGCACCCACATTGTCTTTTTCACTCACATGTTGTCTGTCTCTTCTTACAATTACAAAGTGTTCTGAGTGCATCTATTAAGTTTTATTGTGTTTAAGTAAACAAAAGACAGTATTGGTAATGAGAAGGTTATGAGATGCACAAGTACAGTAGTAAGTGGCTATTGCTATTGCTATTTCCAACTGTCTCTCAAGGACTCCCTTCTATTAGTCTGAACTTGGTTTAGCATTAAAGTCACCCAGAATTATATATAAGCTTGTCCTCTCTTGGCAAATTGAAGGTGGGGATATCTAAGACTTCACAAAATTTTCCTTTGACATCATCAGGATTTGGTGGGAGCACAAGCACTGATGCTGGTGATGTGCTCTTCCCCTGCAAAAGGCAATCACATTGTCAGGAGCCTGTTGTTCATTTCTTTTGGTAGGCATAGAAGCTTGTTGACTACATTAGTTTTGTTTGTTTGTTTTTGCTGAAGCAACCTAACCCTACTTAACCAACTGGGTTTAAGTGACTTGCTCAGGGTCCCATAGCTAGGAAGTGTTAAGGTTCTGAGGTCAGATTTGAACTCCGGTCCTCCTGATTTCAGGGCTAGTGCTCTATGCATTGTACCACCTAGCTGTTAGGCAAACAGACAACATTTAGGGCACCATTTCTAGCCCTTTCCTCATACCAGGAGAGGAGCACTGTGGACCTTAAATAGCAGTTCCATATACCCAGGGAGCTGAATCCCATGACTGCTTGCCTAGGCTGTGTGTGTGTGTGTGTGTGTGTGTAGAGTGGTGTCTCTGGCTCTAATTATATCTACACCTACTGCATCATCACTTATCTGCTGCCACAGGACTTTGAGAAATGGTCACATGGTCTGGATGATGTCTTTGGATCCATGCACAAACTGGATTTCAGTGAGGCAGGTTGCACAAAGTTGTCAACCTCCCTCTTTCTTCCATAGTTGTCCCAGTCGCCAGGACACAGTTAAGATATCTGGCCATGGTTACAGGTGCAGTGGATGACCTTGACAACTCTGATACCTAACCAAGTTCTAAGCATACCCAGCACCTGCTTCTGCTGCCTTTATGGTCACTGGAACAAATTGTCCTCATCCACCCATTCCACCGGAGCAAGTATTCACCTCACTTCTTGGGGGAGACATATCTTAAGTCACCAATGGGTTTGGGATCCTTTGGTTACCCTCAACCTGGTTTAGCCTGTCCCCTAAAAGGGCTTACTGGGATGTGGCCACTGCATGCTACAGCTTCTTGGAGGCACAAATGAGAGACAGGTGGAGGTACCAGCCTTTCCTGAACACACCCCACAGCCCAATAACACAGAACAATTCTGAACCAATCTCTTTAATTCTTATTGTTAAAGTTCCTCATCATATTTTTTCATTTTTTTAATGTAGTTTTATCACATGGTTTTAATGCCCAATTTTAAGTATATTTTGTGTTAAGGTATGGCCTGCTTGTAGAGAGTCAAAGTTACAAACAGTATATGGCACTCCAATTTTCCCAAGAGTTATTCTGGTGCTGCAGTTTAATCAGGATACTCTTTCTGCTCAGAAGGCAAAAGGGCTGAGTCTTGGAGGAAAAGAGAGGTTGAAGGCACTGGAGGAGAAACTCTGAGGGGTGACCGGCCTGGGTGGTGGCCCAGGTGGAGTGTAAGCAGGGGTGGAGTTTAAGAGGAATGGGAGGAGTTTAGGGCCATATAGATCATTGTGTGGCAGAGTTTAAGGAGCAGAAGCAGTGATAGTCCTTAAATCCTGGCCCCATGTGTGACTGGAGGAAAGGGCTCAACCAATCCAGGGACTTCAGTGGTTGGACAGGATGAAGCGGTGGAAACTAGGGAAACATTTACCCCCTCCCAGTGGTCCGGAAGTAGGAAGTCTTTGAGCTGAGATCGGAAGCAGGAAGCCTTTGAGCCGAGATCGCCCTCCCTTCTCAGCGAACTGAGATCTCTCTGCCTTCCCTATAATTGAGATCCCTTTGTCTTCCCTATAGCTGAGCTCTCTCTGCCTTCCCTGTAGCTGAGATCCCTCTGCCTTCCCTATAGCTGAGCTCTCTCTGCCTTC
>JAJPUD010008122.1:789-27963 GCA_023553655.1 Myrmecobius fasciatus | reverse complement strand
AGCTGAGATCCCTCTGCCTTCCCTATAGCTGAGCTCTCTCTGCCTTCCCTATGGCTGAGATCTCTCTGCTTTCTCTGACCTGAGATCTCTCTGCCTCCCCTGGAGCTGAGATCCCTCTTTCTTCTGGAAGCCAGAACCGTGCTTGCAGGTCCCAGGTAGGTCTGAGCCAGAGCCATAAGACTCCCTTATTTCCTGGTTTCCGCTGGCTGCCTTGCCACTGGATCTCATTCTCTTCTGATGTCTGTAGTGAGCGTCCTCCAGGTCTGTCAGGACTCTGTCTTCCTCCCAAGCCTGTTTACTGATGAGCTCTGACTCCCAAACACTAACCATTGCTCCTGATTCACCCTCCCCAGATTGACCAATGGATTCCATTTTCCCAGACTTCAGACTTTCCCCATAGAAATCCAGAAGTTCTGATTTTAGTCCTCCCCAAGTGTCCCATCTCGAGGTTTCTGATTCAGGTGAACTGCTTTCAGACCCAGTTGACTTGAAGGATCCTGCCTTCCTATCTCCAGGACCCCACCTTGGACAGTTACCAAAGTTCTTTTCTGCTTTGGCTCTTGGGCTATCAGATCCCAGACATGTTACTCTGTCTTCACTTTCCCATTCGGGACTCCAAGCCTAAACTCTACCAGAGGGTCCCAGCTCCTAGTTAGATCTCAAGACATAGGCTTCCTGCTTTCCTAGATCCAGCTGTCCATTATCCCTGACCTCTCTGCCATGACTTATACTGCCCTTTTCCTGTCTTGCCTCCTAGAACCTACCCCTGCTCCCCAGACCTCCCCTCTCCTTCTTTCAGAGCCCTCAGACTTGAATCTCAGGCTGGTTTTTGTCTCCCAGACTCTTGTTCCCCTGGTCATTCCCTGGGGTCTCCATTCCAGAGCTCTCCCCATCCTCAGTCTTCTCAGGCTTCCTTGTCTCCTATAAGAAGTAGTGTCCGGAAAGGAGAAACAGGAAGAGCAGAGGACCAGGTGGAGGGAGAGCTCTGGCTCAGGAGCCATTGAAGCTCTGGCTGGTCTCCTATTTTTTCCTCATTTCCCAGCCTGACTCTTCCCATCTCTGTAGACTGGAACCTCTTCCCTGAGAGCAGGGCCAGGGCTTTGTAACTCCTGGGCGACTTCACCCTCTGTAAATCCCAGATATCCAGCCTCCTGCCTAAGTAAAGAGCAGAAAGCCCTCTGCTCCTCTGGAATCCTTGTCCCTCTCCAGTTCGGTCTTCTGAGGACCAAGATCTGGTCCAAGCAGGTACTGGGCCAAATCTGGATACTCAAATGGGAGGGAAATTAGAACGGCTTTTTTTTTTTTATCAGGGTCCCTAACACCAGTTCCCCAGAGTATGAGCACAAAGGAAGTCAGCCTGGGACTAAGATTATGGGGAGGGGAAGTTGAGCTTTTCTATGCAAAGATAAAGAAGGGAGGGCTTCTTCTGGGGGCTCCAGGCTATCTCTTGGTTTTCCCAGAAGCTGAGAATTAAAACCTACCTTGGTGAGCTTTGACCTCTGTTAGTAAGAGCTTTGACTGTTGCTACATTTGTGGGGACTATAAAGGGGAGGCAGCAGGGCCCTGAGAAAAAGACCAGGGTCCAGATGAGGACCTTGACAAAATGGAGTCACTTTGGTTGCCTTGCTACCTCCACAGGGAGCCTGGAGCCAGAGGGAATGGGCCCTGGGAGCCTCAGACCTCCTCAGGTGAGTGCAGTCTATCCCCAGACCTGACCAACATCAGCACAGTCAGCCATTTCCCTAGACATGGAGGATGGGCTGTGGAGCTGGCAGGGCCTGATGCATGGGTCATTTCTTTACAAAAACAGGCATTTTGGATGACACAGTAGTAACAACACTGCCCTGCCCTTTTCCTGCATTTTCAATGATTCATTGGGCCCTTGGTATCTCGAGCACGGAGACACACACCACATGCTCACCCTCTCTGTTTTATATCCCTCCTCATCATCACTGACTGGCGAAGTCTACCACTCCATCATGAATCTCTATTCCACAGGAATCAGGTCTGCTCTCTTTGTGCCTGCCTAGTACCCCTCCCCCCACAAAGTCTCTCCCCTCCTCTTGGTCTCCTGTGGTCAAACTCCCCTGAAGCTCCTGGAAAACCCTTCACACAGAGTTTTGTCTGGACAGGCCGGGAGCAGAGCCTTGAAGGCTTCCCTAACTCTTGTCCTATGCAGTGTGGTCATCAGAGCAAAAACTGTCCTCCTGGGGCTGCTCAGGTCCTTCTGCCTCGGGTCACCCAAGCCTTCCCAGGCCTCCTTGAATCCCTCCCCTTGACCATTCCTTGGGTCCAGCCAATAATCATTGAGAAAGACCCTAGATACAAGCCCCTGAGTTCTTGTATGGAAAGCTCTGGGACCATCTTGCTGCTCTGGTACTTCTAAGACCTACCCTGGCACAGTGACTGATCTCTGCTGTCTAAAGGAGGCCCTCAGGATTCACATCCTTGCTTCTGTTGCTCCTGGCCCCCAAGTTACTATACAAACTGGCTTCCTGGTGGTAATAGGGGAGAAAAAGAAGGGTTGAAAGAGTCACATTAGAGTGTCATGTCAAGACAGTTTCTTGGAAAGTATGACTCCGCCATAGGCTGCAGCAGGCCCTGGTTTGACCCAGAAGGGTATGATGGATGGAACTGACCCAAGCCAATGCTCCCTTTTAAATGTTCAGGAAAAAGCAGACACTCCTAGATCATTTCACAAGTAAAAGGAGCTTTACTTAAAATTAAAAGGGTATTCAGTAAGGGTACTGCAGTTCTTTAGCTAGAGTCAACAAGGCTTCTCTTTTGTAAATGCTCAACTGGTCAACAGAGCAGGGTGTAGCAAATGTGCCATCTTTGGAAATCTGTCACATGAAATCTGTCATATCTGAAGGACCCTGATTTCACATGGGTAGATTTTTAGCCCCTAAGGTTTCCAGGAAACCACATTAATTTGTCTAGAGGTCCTCAGAATACTCCTTGAAAGGAGGCACATAGAACCTTTGCCCATTAAGGAAGTCTGGTCCTGGAGCAACTTTGTCACCTATCAGGTAAAAAAATAAAACTGACCTCACCATGTGGCAGGAGGACAGAACTCCAGGAGATGGTGTCCTTTCAACAAAGCTGACAAGCTCAAAGGGAAGGGTGCATGCAGCCTTTGACAATTATTGGGTGGGTAGTGAACTTAAGTTGAAGACTGGCTGAAGGAAGAAAACTAGCATTTATTATGAAGAACCTACTAAGTGCCAGGGACTGAGTTAAGCCCCCTTACCAATATCTTCCCTGATCTTTACAACAAACACTGGAAGGAAGGTGTCATTTCCCTTTTTATTTTTATTAATGTAGTCAGGAACATCTGGGGAAAATATTGGTTTGCTTTTTTAAAGTAATTTAATTAATTAATTTAATATTTAGTTTACTTTATTTTTTAAATTCAAATTTTGGGGTTTTTTATATTAAAAACTAACCTTTTCTCCCTTCCCTTTCTGTCATACTCTCCCATTAAGAATAAGTCCCATTGAGAAAGAAAGAATAACTAACCTCCCTTCACAAGAATGTATATAGGCAAGCTAAATAAAATTTCTCATTGGCCATATCTAAAGAATATTATATGGCAATCTGTACTCTGAGTACAGACAGAAATCTATAGGTATCTATGAGTCTTCAGCAATTGATTGACCATTGCCTTGATCAGAGTTCCTGTATATGTATAGCCACACATATACATATATATGCGTGTGTGTGTGTGTGTGTGTACACACACATTTGTATCTGCCAAGATCTACCCTCTCATCTTTCACTTGCTCCCACAGCTACAACTGAGAACACAAGTCAAATCAGACCCATTACACACAATATATAATCTGAATTTTTTTTTAAAAAATCCAGTGTCCTCAACAATATTTCTTATTCTGCACCAAAGTGTACCATGTTCTACCTTGCAGCGGTAAGCAATATGTTTCATCATCATTATTCCTGTGAAAGCTTAGTTGGTCATTATACTAAATGAGTTCAGTGCAATAGCATTCATTACATTTATAGAACTAACATTCACCAATTCTCCATTTATAAGTAATCCCTCAGATTGCCTTTGTTATTTCAGAAAGAACTATATACATGTGATGTGTATGTGTATGTGTGTGTGTATGTATATCCTTTGAATTTGTTTTGCTTAAGACTGATCCCTCCCTTAATTTATCCTCTAACTAATTCCCTCTCTCTCTCTTTTTCCTCCTTTTCACTGGTAAGTAAAATGCATTTTTCCAACCAGCTGTGTTGTGTGTATTCTTCCTTCCTTTAACTAGATAACAGAGTCTGACATCAGATGTGCTCACTCATTTCCTCCTCGTATTATGAATAAAGCAATGGTTTGAGCTCTTTAGCTGTGGTTATTCTTTTAATTCCTTTCTCTTGTCTTTTTACTATTGCTAGCATTTCCACAAGAGTGAAAGGAAAACCATCCTTGTTTCACTCCTGCATTTATTGGAAAAGCTTCTAATTTAACCCCAGTTCATGTGATACTTTTTTTTTTGGTTTTAGATGCACTGTATCCAAAGCATTCTCTTTATTGAAATGACTGTGTTTTTGATGTTTTGGTTTAAAAAGTGGTTATGCTTATTGTTTTCCAAATGTTGAACTATTCTTGCATCACTGATACAAATTCCACTTGATCATAATGGATGATTTCTTGGATAATTTCGATAGGACTTTGTTTAAAACTGGAGGGAGGGGACAATGTTCATTCATTGGATTGTAAAGTTTACTTTCTCTAGTCATACTTTCCTTGGTTTCAGCATTAGGTCTATGTTTGTCTTATAAAAGGATTCTGCTAGGAAGTTTTCTTATTTGGGGAAATTAGTGATGAAATATAAATGATGTTTATGAATTTGAGAGAATTTTCCTGCCTTCTGAAAACTTGAATATTTCATGTTTTTTGAGGTATTCCTGTCTTAGCTTACTTTTCTCATTTTCTTTAACAAAAACTGTACATAATATGTTCTGATTATCCTCTTTATTTTTTCTAGTTATTTTGTGATTTTACCTTTGTCATTTGGTATTTTATTGACTGGATTTTCTCCTCTCTTTTAATCAGATTAGCTACCAGTTTTCTCAACTTTTTAGTCATTTCAAAGAAGCCAGTTCTAATTTTATTTCTCCTTTTTATTTTTTTTTTTAATTTCCTTCCACCTTGCAATTTTCCCCATTGTGGCTTTGATGTCATGGGTCAACATCAGAAATTAAATGGGAATTTGGGGGGAGTTTCACAAAAGCCACAGACAACATGCAAAGGCCAGCAGATAACACAGAAAAAGTTTAGGAACTCAGAAATGTATAAAATATAGGTATAGTATTATATACTATCAACATTTTTTTAAATACTGAATTTAATAATTCAGACTTCTTCTGCGGTATAAAGGGAGGGCCAAAAAAAAGTTATGTGATTTTTTTTCATTGCTGGGGTTGTCATACATATAACCCCTTAGAAATGAGGAAGGGATAACTATTCTTCCTACTTTTGTCATCTAGGGCCAAGCAGATCAAGTCTAAGCCTGATTCCACACTACAGACCTTCAATTATTTAAAATCATCTATCAGGTCTCTCATAAGACTTCCAGGTTAAATATTCCAAGTTACTGCAATTGCACTTTGTATGGACATATTTGTAATCCTCTTAGCACCCACAGTTGTTCTCTTCTAGAAGTGCTCCTAAAAAAGAGAGCATCCAAAACTAAATATAACTTTTCTTCTCAGGAGGACAAAAGGGTCCACAAAGTACATCCCAGTGACTCTAAGAACATGGAAGGAGATGTAACTATTAAATGGGGGAGGCCTCTGAGTTCATAGATACTGAGTAGGTGGAGAGATTTGAGAGAAAAATTTCCAGAGAAAAGGCTCCAACTTTTGAATGCCCCCAACTGCCACAGATATAGGGAGAAAGCGAGTCTTTCCAATGTTCCTTCTTTTAGATTCGGTCATTTATTTTTTCTACTTTTTTAGAATAAATATTTAACTAATGTTCTCTTTTTCAATAGATAGATTTTTTTTTTTTTTTTGCTGAGGTAATTGGGGTTAAGAGACTTGCCCAGGGTCACACAGGTAGGAAGTGTTAACTGTCTAAGGGCAGATTTGAACTCAGGTCCTCCTGACTTCAGGACTGGTGCTCTGTCTACTGCACCACCTAGCTGCCCCTCTTTTTCTACATTCTTAATATGATTGTAAGGTTATATTTTCCCCTGAGGACTGCTTTAGCTGAGCCACAGAAATTTTGAGATATCGTTTAATCATTCTCATTTTCTTTTGCAAAGTTATCACTTCTGAGATTTGTCCTCTAACTCAGTCATTGTTTAATATGTCACTATTAAATCTTCATTTGGGTTTGTGTCTTCTATTGGTGATCCCTGAAACAATTTCTATTCTCCTTTCATTAGGAAAGAAAGGATTTATTGATTATTTCTGCCTTTTTCACATTTGTATGCAGTGTCTCTATATCCCACTGGTGGATTTTTGTAGAAGTTCCATGTTTTACAAAGAAATATGTATATTCCTCTGCTCTACCATTTAGAAGATGCCATAAATCTTTTACCTTCATTTTCTCTAGTTCTTTGTTCATCTCTCCTGCTTTCATCACATTCAACATTTCTTCATCCATCTTTTTACTTTTGGTTCTCTTGTAGATTCCCCTTCCTCTCTTGCCCTTTAACTAGTCCTGTTCATTAGTTTTTTTTTTTTTTTAATTTCATGCATTTTTCTTCCCCTTTACAAGGATTTCTCTCCCTCTCCTCATTTTCCATCTTCCTTTTTTGTTTTGCCTAGATTCTCATTTTCTGATTCATATTGCCACTATTCATCTGGTCTTTCTCTTTTCCCTGTACATTTCATATAATGAAAACCTCCAAGGTATCCATTCTAAGCTCTGCTCTATAGGTACTTTCTGCCATTGCTCAGAGGCCAATCGCACAGATTCCTCTTTTCCATTGTTCCTTATTTTCAGAATACTGTGTATCACAGCCGGTATCAGAGAGAATAGTGCTCCATAGTAAAGAAAATTGCCTCTTGATGTTGAGGGATAAGACATGCTGACAACGTTTGGGGGTCCCCAGGTTGGTGTCGCAGGTAAGGTGAAAGAATGTGCAGACCCAGGCTCCAAGTTAAATGGCAAAGGGTATTTATGGCTGCTGAGAACAATGGACTAGATTCCAGATTGGAAAAGCAGAGAGCTCAGGGACAGAGAACAGTTTTATCCAGCCTTCTATCATTAACATGTAAATTGGATTAATTGAGGGGTGGTCTCAGAAATTTTATTATCACTAACCAAATCTTCGGTCAGCAATGGACTGAGGAATGGCTCTGGAGCTTGGTTTCCATTCACAAGATTATCAATCAGCAATGAACTGAGAAATAGTCTATTTAGAATCAGACAGATTGGGCAAAAAATTTAGTATTTCCTGACTTATAGTTAGAACAGAAGCTCCCCTAAAACCAGGGGACCACCAAATCATATTACATTGCTGATATTTATCTTCTCTTGTTGTCCTTTTATTTTTCTTCCACATTCTCCTAGAAGTCTCACCCCTGTGTCCTACTTCTCCAAATGCTAGTTCCTCTCCCCCTACTTCCCCATTCTTCCCTCCCCTGCACCAACCCCAAGACAAGCATTCTTTTCAGACATTAAACCCCCAAGGCTCAAGGTGAAGTCCCTTATCTTTTCTAAGAATTTTCATCAGTGAAACCCCCTTCCACCTCCAAAGTTAGGACTCCTTACTTTTTCCACTTTTTAAATCTTTTCTCTGTGCTCCTTGCCTACTCCCCAGTATGCGCTTCTCTTTCTGAGACCATTCAGGTCGTCTCAACCCTCATTTTCCTTGACCTTTCACCTTTGGCACTATTGAGGACTGCCTCCTCCATGATATTCTCATCTCAAAGTTTTAGGATATGACTCTCTCCTGGCTTTCCTCTTACCTCTCTGACTACTTCTTCTCTGTCTTCTTTATTGGATTGTAGACTCCTCTTTACTATAGAATGTTCACTTTTTTGTCCCTTATTTTTAAGCCCACATCTGCAGGATAGGTCTCCCTGGGCTACATCCTTAGCTCCAATGCTCTCTGGAACCCAGTCTGTCATTCCTTCCCCTTATCTACTTGGTTTGCATTGTCTTGTGTTATTCCAAAGTCAATCATTTCCCTTGTATTCAAAGGTCTTTCTCCTCATGACTTGGAGGAATTTTCGGTTCTAGATTGAATTGTTCAAGGGGACTATTGCTAGTATTGCAAGTTGCAGCCATGTTTTTTTTGTTGTTGTTGTTGTTTTGTTGTTTTTTATTGTTTTGGGTTTTTTTTGCTTTTTTACTTTGTAGGTAATCTATGAATTCTTTTCTTTAGAATTGCATTTTCTCTATGCAGAAGTTCTGGCCAGTTCTCTTTGATTATTTTCTTCATGATTGTGTCCCCACCTCATTGTGTCCTTCTGGGACAACTGATCTTTAGATTGTCTGTGTGTATGCTGTCTTTGAATTCTGTACACTTCCCTTCAGCAAGAGGCAAATTTTCTTTGAACATTCTTCTTGTTTCCTTCACTTCTTCTAGGTTCTCTTTCACTTTTGTGTATTTGCATTCCCTGTACATTCTGTCTTTTGTTTTCTTTGGAGAGACTTGCTATGGCAGATTGTAGGTTTTCTATTCCCTTAGCCTGGAAGTTGCTCAATAAAAGAATACAAGAAGCAAAAAATAGATTGTCTGGGTAGGAAGAAGGCATTCAGGGACATGGTAGAGAAGTCAGTCAGAAAATCCCCAAAGAAATAGATCCAGGTGAGAAATGAGGAGATACTGAGGTGAGCTGACTCAACTCTACTTCTCTTGGCTGGAAATGGTCTCCCCCCATTCAGGGCAGTCTAGATTCTGATGACTTTTCATGTTTTCATCAGATAAAACTTTATTCCAGCTTCTCAAGAAACAAAATTTATCATTTCTTTAAATGTTTTCTCTTTTAAGTGATTACATGAAATAATTCCCTCAGACTATGCTATACTTGCCTGCTTCTTACAGACTCATTAGAGCATTTTCTTGAGCACATATCCCTTATATGCTGAGGAAGAGATTTCCCATTACCCTTTCATTCTCTTCCACAGCTCCATTTACTTCACACATAAAGCACAAACTTTCCTTCTGATTCTGTTGGGAGAAGCATTCCATAGTAAGTCTTCTCAGCTTTATTTTACCTGATCATATAAAATGCTTTTCTCAAAATTCAATAAGAATCTTAATAACTATGGTTTCAAGAGCTGGCTCTGACACTCATAAAAGGGTTTGGGCACATGCCTTCTCTGTGTTTCAGTTTCCTGCTATCAGTTGATGAGGTTTACCCCTCTTCTGAAGGGGCTTTCAGTTCCATATCTTCTGACTTTTGATGGTTTAGGAGGTGCTGATGTTCAAGGATGTGGCTGTGGACTTCACCCAGGAGGAATGGGGTCTCTTGGACTCCTCTCAGAAGGAGTTGTACAAGGAGGTGATGTTGGAGAATGCCCGGAACCTGCTCTCCCTGGGTAAGGACACTTTCCTGGTCACTGAATCTGCACTCAAAGGGCATATCTTTACTCCCCAATGTGCAGGAATTGGAGGGTTGGTCCCATCAGTAGGGGAAAAGTGTCAGTCTCCCATGTCCAAGAGACAGGGTCCTCTTGCAGGTTGATATTTCTATAAGATGGCTTTGCATTGCATGATAGAAAACTAAGGGTGTCCTTTGCTGTTCCTGAAGCTGTGTTTTTTGTTTTTGTTTTCATTTTTACCAATTCTAGGTAGTTTCAAATGAAAGATCAAATCAGTGTGGAAGCATCTCAGACATAGAAGTAATCTCAGATTATTTAATTGAACCTCTACCTGAACATGAATTTTGTCTGCCAAATCTCTGAAAATTGATCAGGCAGCTTCTCCTTGCCACCCCTTCCTCTTTGGGATGGGCCTAGATTTGAAATACTCTAATGTTTGACAAGCATCAATCTGTAGCTCAAACCACCTGGTTGTCCCTAAAAATAGGAAACATCTTTAATTTTCCTTCCTTTTGCCCCCACATTTCAGCACAGGTAATGGGGAAGGAATGGAAGGGAATAAGCCTTTATGTTTTATTTGCCCGGTGCTGTGTCATGTACTTTTTTACATTACATAAATAGCAACATTGTTTTAAGGATGACTTTGAGCAAATTAGTTATTCTGACTAATATAAATACCCAAAGCAACACACAGGAGAAATGAACTATCTGCAACCAGAGAAAGAACTAATAATGTATAGAAATATGGAGAGAACAATATATAGAATAGTATACCTATTTCTATGTTATAATATCCATCTCTGGGGTGGGGACAAGCAAAGTGAAGAAAAAAAAATATATACTTGATAATTTTGTTATCTATTTGAAAGGAATAAATTATTGTAAGTTGTGCATTGTGGATTGATAATTTCATGTACAATCAGCTTCTTTTTTATTGTACTGTATGGAAATGGCTGTTTTATTCTGTAAATTAAAAATAAAATAAATATTATGCCATTTGATGTCTGAATAACCTTCCAAGTTAAGTGATACTATTCTTCCCATTTGAGAGTTGAAGAAATTAAGATAAACAGACTTTAAGTACTTTAAAAAAAAACTTTTTTATTTTCAAAACATATGTATAGTTTTCAACATTCACCGTTGCAAAACCTTGTGTCCAGATTTTTTTCTCCTCCTTTCCTCCACCCCTTTACCTAGACAGCAAGTAATTTAATATATGTGAAACATGTACAGTTCTTCTATACATATTTCCACATTTATCATGCTACACAAGAAAAAATCAGATCAAAAAGGAATAAAATGAAAAATAAAATGCAAGCAAACACCACCAAAATAAGTGAAAATATTTTATGATGCGTGCTACTCAGTCCCCACAGCCCTTTTTCTGGATGCAGATGACTCTCTCCATCACAAGACCATTGGAACTGGCCTGAATCACTTCACTATTGAAAAGTGCCATGTCCATCAGAATTGATCATCTTCTTGTAGCTGTGTACAATGTTCTCTTGATTCTACTCACTTCACTTAGCAACAGTTCATGTAAGACTTTAAGTATTTAAGAAGGGGCACACAGCTAGTGATTTTCTGAGGCTCAATTTAAACTCAGGCACTCCAGGCTCTATGCACAAGTCTCTCTCCACTGCACTACCAGCTCCATTTAATATCTAGATAATGGAAACTATGGAATGAGTCCATTCTTCTATGAAGAAGGCATGCTGAAACCAAGGTCCCTGTTAACCAGACTGCAGACAGCTCTGCCCAATAACACTTTTTATATAGTTATAGGATTGGAAGTTTCTTCCAGAATGAAACATAAAAAGACGGGAGGAGAGATTGTGGCAGAAGATTTGGCTCTTTCTCACAAGTTGTACAGCAGGATAATATGGCACATTATTTTTGGGGTTACTTGCTTTATAAGAACTAATGGGTGACCAGAGACTCCTATACTTGAACATAATGTTTAAATCTCAAAATGGAGCAGCTCTGGATCCTTGCCCTTTCCATAAAAAGTACTAAAATTACAAACTTCTCTCCATCTTCAACCCTAATTGATTTCTCTGCTCAGGCCTTCCAGTTCCCAGAGAAGACATCATCTCTTATTTTGAGCAAAAGGAAGCACCAAGTATGCTGGACCAAGCAGGCCTAAGGAGTTGCTTTCCAGGTGAGTGAAATGAAAGCAGGAATATGAATGCTGTGGTTACAAGAAGTTTCTTGGTGTTGTCATAAAGTAAGTGCTAAAGTTGGGGAAGAAAGACCTGTCTTAGAATTCTTTTTCAGAATTTTTTTAGTAGTAGTTTCCTGGGCTAGTCACTTAATCTCAATTCACTCAATCTCAATTTCCCCATCTGTAGAATGAGGGGATTGGACTCTATGGTCCTTTAACTCCCTTGCAGTGATCATCTATAAGAAGTCATTGTTTGGGATTTGGGGCCATGGTATTCTCCTGAAAGGGATTAGATTATCCAAAATGAGTTTTTTCTTAGAACTTCTTCAAGTCAACAAACATTTCAAACGCCTACTATAAGCTAAGCACTCTGATAAGCACCAGGACATATAAGAGACATTTCTTGCTCTCCTAAAGCTCACAGATTGGTGCGGTAGAAAACACACCCACAGCTAGGTAGAAACCCACTGTGGACTGGATAAAATAGCACTAAATTTAGTGCCTCATCAAATTATTAATTAATGAGGGTAGTAAATGGTCTAAGAAGGAGAGCAGAATGGGGAGGAAATAGTCAAAATTGACTAAAAGTAGCAGTCAACTTTTATACAGTACCTGTTACATGTCATGTATTGTATAAATATTGTCTTAATTTATCCTCAAGGGAACCCCTAGGAATTAGGTGCTCTTATTAAGTACATTTTTACAGATAGAGAAACTGAGGCAAACAGAGGTCCTGTGACTTGACTAGCAAGTTTCCCAGCTGGGATAAAAACTCTGGTCTTCCTGACTCAAGGTCCACTGTACCACCAGGTGTATCCTAATTTTGAAACAGAATGGGATAAAAGTGCCCATATGTATATGAGATGGAAAACAGAAGGACAAGCTCCTGCTGAGAGATGGAAATTAATTTTATTAAACTCTAACTAGTCAAAATGAATTGCTTATTACAATTAAAAAGATTTATCGTTCTATTGGCTCATGACAAATATACTTGAAGGGCCATTCCAAATATTGCTTGGGAGGTGTTTTTTGTTTTTTTGTTTTTTAAATAATGTTCATATATAAACAACCTTTGAAAGAATAGAGTTCCTTCAGATATAACTTTGTTTTTATTACCACTGGTGAAGTGGCTACACTGTCACTGAAATTCTTCTGAATGACCAACCCATGTTGCCAACCAATTCCTTTGAGAAAATGCCAGATAGAAAAATAAGATTAAGAGAAGACAAGTTCAAATTAGAAAACAACCTTAACATTTTAATGAGAGGCACTTCTAGGTCTGTTTTTATAGAAAGGTGGTGGTAGTCCATGACTTCATGATGGCTTCTACTATACATTCCTAGTGACCATTGTTTTCAAGTAGCCTGCTGTCACTGCTGCAAAAATGCAAACCAGGTAAAATCTTGATCTGGTGATTACCAGGTAGATGAGACGTGATTACTAGATAACCCAGAAATGAGAGAACTACACTGGTAAAGAGATAGCCACTGAGAGTCTTTGCATGATTGTGGCCATTTGCACATGAATGTCCAACCTTCCTGGACCTTTGGAAACAATTTGATGTCAAGTTGAGAAACTGATAGAATGTGTTTCCCTTAGAAGGAGTCAGAGTTTGTTGTAATCATGACAGGATCCCCCAAAGCAGTGATTTCCTAATTGTGATAGTTTAGAATCACTACAGAAAGGCAGCTGTTAAAGTTGAAAGTTGCACATACTTGTTGTCCCGGATAAATATCTTTGTAACCAAATTAGACTATTATTTACCACTTAAGGTACCACTGATAAATGTTTAGGCAAAATCCCTTGGACCATTATCTCAATTAAGAGTTTATGAACCTTGAAAGAAGAAGCGTGCAAGAGGACCAATAGTGAAGCATACTGTCTACTTCCATACAAAAGGATGATAAAATCAAATTCCTGTATGAGACATACATTTTCAGACATGGGAAATTTAATGCATTTTTTAAAAATTGTGTTTGTTAGAGGGACTTTAATTTTCTTTTAGTAAGCAGAGTAATTTAAAGATAATTTTTTAGAAAAAATTAATAGTGGCTACTTAAAAAAATAATGGATTAGAGCAAAATCACTTATGCATCCAGTAAAAAAAAAAAAAAAAATGGTATTCAATTGTGACCTCAGATAATGTCAAAGAAAAAAATTAAGTGTTTTCCAGGGAAATTTATCATGTTTACAGGTAAGATAAATCATGAAATAATTGGAATGCTTAGTATGTGTGGACCAAGTGGTAATGTATCTGTAATGAAAGGATTGAAAGTATAAACGAGGAAAGGGAAAGACTAAAAGTGAAGATAATTTGTCCAGTACTATGGACAGAGCATGCTCATTCACAGGATTTGAGTTCTAGTCTCAGCTGCTGGGATTTTGGTCAAGTCATTAAAACATTCTGAACTCATGGCCTGAGTGTGTATATGATGATAATGAAGGCACTTTCTTTGTTGTCACAGGTTTATTCTCAGGATCCAATGTAATTGTGCATGAAGCTCATTAGAAATTTGACCTTGTGTAAGCTAATGTAGATTTAAAAATTATTGCTTCTGTCTATTTAAGATTTCTCGATGCCTGGAGAAATAGAAAGTAACTGAGTTTCTATACTGCTGATAGAGGGAAGGAGATATAAATATAAATGTGTTTATATACTATCTGTATTTGTTTTATTTTTTTTTTCAGAAGAAAAGATCAGACTTAAAATGAAGAAAACTATTGCAGAGCTAAACCTTTCTCTGGTAGATACTCACAAGCAAAGATTCATAAATGGTGGTCCCTATGACTTCACTTGGAGAGAAATCTGTGCTACACATGAGAGAATCCATACTGGAAAGAAACCTCATGAATGTAACCAATGTGGAAAGGCTTTTATACAAAAGAGAGCTCTTATTCTACATCAGAGAATCCACACTGGAGAGAAACCTTATGAATGTAATCAGTGTGGAAAGGCTTTTACACAAAGGGGAGTTCTTCATCTGCATCAAAGAATACACACTGGAGAGAAACCTTATGAGTGTAACCAATGTGGAAAGACTTTTAGACGGAGGGATGGTTTAATTGCACATCAAAGAATTCACACTGGTGAGAAACCTTATGAATGTAACCAATGTGGAAAGGCTTTTAGGAAAAAGGAAGCACTTACTGTACATCAGAGAATCCATACTGGAGAGAAACCTTATGAATGTAATCAGTGTGGAAAGACTTTTACACGGAGAGATGGTTTCAATGCACATCAGAGAATGCACACAGGAGAGAAACCTTATAAATGTAATCAATGTGAAAAAGCTTTTAGAGGAAAGGCAGCTCTTACTGTACATCAGAGGATCCACACTGGAGAGAAACCTTATGAATGTAATCAATGTGGAAAGACTTTTACATGGAAGAATAAACTTGTTCAACATCAGAGAATCCACACTGGAGAGAAACCTTATGAATGTAATCAATGTGGAAAGACTTTTAGATTGAGGGATGGTTTCATTGAACATCAGAGAATCCACACTGGAGAGAAACCTTTTGAATGCAATCAATGTGGAAAGGCTTTTACAAAAAGGGGAGTTCTTATTCTACATCAGAGAATCCACACTGATGAGAAACCATATGAATGCAATCAATGTGGAAAGACTTTTAGACGGAGAGATGGTTTTATTGCACATCAGAGAATTCACACTGGTGAAAAACCATATGAGTGTAACCAATGTGGAAAGGCTTTTACAGGACGGGGAGCTCTCACTGTACATCAGAGAATCCACACTGGAGAGAAACCTTATGAATGTTATCAATGTGGAAAGACTTTTACTCGGAAAAAAAATCTCATTCAACATCAGAGAATCCACACTGGAGAGAAACCTTATGAATGTAATCAATGTGGAAATACTTTTAGATTGAGGGATGGTTTCATTGAACATCAGAGAATCTACACTGGAGAGAAACTTTGTCACTGTAATCAGTTCAAATCCAGCTCCAAATTTGCTAAAAATAGGAAAATCCATACAGTAGAGAAGCCTTATGAATGTGATCAATGTGGAAAGATTTTTACACGGAAGAAAAATTTTGTTCAACATCAGAGAATCCACACTGGAGAGAAACCTTATGCATGTAACCAGTGTGGAAAGGCTTTTACAGAAAAGGGAGCTCTTACTCTACATCAGAGAATCCACACTGGAGAGAAACCTTATGAATGTAACCAGTGTGGAAAGACTTTTACACAAAAGAATAATCTTGTTCAACATCAGAGAATCCACACTGGAGAGAAGCCTTATGAATGTAACCAGTGTGGAAAGACTTTTAGACAAAGGGGAACTCTTACTTTACATCAGAGAATCCACACTGGAGAGAAACCTTATGAATGTAACCAGTGTGGAAAGGCTTTCACAGAAAGGGGAGCTCTTACTTTACATCAGAGAAGGCACACTGGAGAAAAACCTTATGAATGTAATCATTGTGGAAAAGCTTTTACATGGAGGGTTAGTTTTATTGAACATCAGAGATTCCACACTGGAGAGAAACCTTATGAATGTAATCAATGTGGAAAGACTTTTACATGGAAAGATGGTTTCATTGCACATCAGAGAATCCATACTGGAGAGAAACCTTATGATTGTAATCAATGTGGAAAGGCTTTCAGATCCAGTTCCAAACTTGCTACACATAAGAGAATCCACATTGGAGAGAAACTTTAAGAATGGAATCATTCCTTTCAGGCTGATGTCAGTCCTTGTTTACCATCAGAGAATTCATGACAGGTATGGGAATCTTATAACTGGCCTGAATGAGGAAAGGCATAGAAATGAAGTACTAGAGATTCTTAGCAGAAAATTCACTCTGGGTACGAACTATGTACGAGCGCAATATGAGATTATCAGCCAGAGATCATCCCCTACCATCTCATCAGAGGATTTATAATGAAAACAAACTGTAGGAGTGAACACATGCTTTTCTCTAGAATATGGAGGTCACTGGGAAAGGTTAAATTTTGTATATGATTATAACAAAGTGGTAAGATAAGAAAAGTAATTCATCCCAATCCTCCAGGTTGTGAAAAAGAGGAGACATAAATTGTAGAACTGAGCAACAAATTACATATGGAAGAAGAATGCCATTAGAATAAGGAAAAGGCCTTGTGTCATTAAGTCAGCTTGATGAAAGGAAAAAAATGTGATTTCTTTGATCAAGGGTATAAAAATGGAGGAATGTGTGTGAGGGGAATATTATAGACTTCTGCAGGCCATCAATATGTATGTATTCAGCCAACATCCAGGTCATTGAATATGACAATCAATATGCTTCTCATTAACTTGAGATAGTTTCTGCCTCCTGATTTTTGTGACCCAACAATCCTGGAGATAAAGAGTGGATTCTGCTGATGAACTTGAGACAGAACAAAACCATTATGTAAAAAAAAAAAATAAATAAATAAAAATAAAAAAAAAAATTAGCCACTACTGAGCAGCAAGAGGTCTTGCAATTTCTGTCTGAAAAGCTTCCCATGGTTGTTCCTGCTCTGCTTGACACATGCACTCTCTAAATCAATTAAGACCTTTGGTACTTGTGACAGCAACCTCATCAGAATAATGGTTTCCCTTTCAGAGATCAACATATTGGACCTAAACTAGCAATTCAAAAGGTACTATGGGAAATCTATTCTTTCAAGCTAAGTCTGAGAAGTCTTCCTTTGCCAGGAAGAACAAACCCTGCTAGGAAGAAAGACTCCTCATTAAATTTATTTGGATGTTAATAATGATCAAAGCAAACCTTTGTTTCCTAGTCACCGGAAGGGGCTCTAGGCCAAACTCCTACCTGCCCAAGCATCTCTTTGAAAGCATTTCTGCTTGAAGAGCTGCTAGGCAGCCCATTATTAGGATACTAGCCATCATGTCCAACTGAAATCTGCTTCTTGCAGCTTACACTCATCGGTCCTAGGGAATCCCTATGGAGCCCAGTAGCACAAGAGTGATTCATGCTAGACATGAAAGCCTTTCAGGTGTTTAAAGAGGATTTCATGTTGCCCAAGTTTTCTCTTCTTCAGGTTAAGTAGCCTCAGTTCTTTCAACTGCTCCTCATTTGGCATAGTCTCATCATATTTATAGACTTTCTTTGGATGTATTCAAACTTATCAGTGCTTCTTGTTGATGACCTCCCATTCATCACAGATAGATAGAAAGAGATATGTTCTTTGTCACATTTATTTGTATGTTGTTGCTTTCATTAGAATGAGCTCCTTCAGAGCAGAGAATGTCTTTTGCCGTTCTTTGTGTGCCCACTTCAAAGGCTCAATTCAGTGCCTGGAACATAGCAGGTGTTTTTTACAAGCTTTTTGACTGATTTTCATGAACTGTGATCTGACCAGGTCAAGCAAGATACAACAGGATTATTACCTCTACCTACAAAGAGTGCTTTTCAGTCCTTTTCCTTCCCAATTTGACCTGTATACACAGTGATTGTTGTGTATGAGGGCAGAATAAAATTTATAAATGTCTTTGGAGGAGGGGAAAGTGGGATGGCATAAATTATCATTACTATTACCAATTTTTGCTGAATAAAATATGATTATTCTTTCTTCTTTGAAGGTAAGGGCATTAAAAAATAGGAAAATTAATTAGGTAGAGAACATTGGGTGAAAATGAGGTGGTGCTGATGCCTTCCATATTTAGCCTGTTTTATCTAGCTATATAACCCATTGGGGAGGGGAAGGAAGGAGAAATAAGAGATTACATGGGATAGCAGATAGCTTCTTGGGTATATTGGATCCTTCTTTTTTTATCTGATCTCCTCCTTGAAAGGCAATGTGATGGAATAGAAAGAGCACTAGATTTGGAGTCAGAAGACATGGGTTGAGATTGTGATTCTATACTACTATGGCCTTAGGAGAATAATTTAATGAAGATGGTAGAGTAGTAGTCTACTTAGACTAGAAGTCTAAAACTATCTCACTTGGGTAAAAGGGGAGTGCAGACCAGAGCAGGTGTGCTGTAGGGAATTTAGTAGGAGGCTCTGGTGGGTGACAGCACAGATTAGCAGCAGATGCCCCTCAGTCCTGTCTCAGTGGGCCAATGGCTCAGCAGACCAGCTGTGAGGTTGCCAACCCATGTGCCAAAGGCAAATTGTGAGTGCCCAAACCTGGTACAACAAACTAAAGTAGGCCAGACCAACCCAGCATGGGAGCACAGCTCCTCTGGAAAGACAGTGAACAGGCTCTATCTCCCTGCAAAAGAAGCTTGGGACAGTGTCCCCTATGGCCTTAGAGCAGAGCTCAACTCTTTAAAAACCCAAAAAGCCATGACCATAAAAAATTATGATAGGAAAGATCAGAACACAAACTCAGAAGATCATAGCAGTGGAAAAATGCCTATATGTGAAGCCTCAAAGGGGAATATGAATTGTCCCCAAGCTCAAAAGGTTCTCTTGCAAGAGATCAAAAAGGATATTAGAAATCAAGTAGGCGGGGTATTAAAAATTGGGAAAGAATGCTTCATGCAGAATTGAGGTAAGGGGGAGGAATTGTCAACAGTTTGGAAAAGGAAGCACACAAATTAATCAAAGAAAAATCCTTAAAATGGAAAAAAAAAGTAGACTTAAGAAAACAACCCCTTTAAAAATAGAATTGGTCAAATGGAAAAGGAGGTTTTAAAAATGACAGAAAATTAATTAAAAACTAGAATTGGACAAATGGAAGGTAATGACTCAATGAGACATAAAGCATCAGTCAAAAACTTGTATTGAAAAACTAGAAAAGATATAAAATATCTCATTGGAAGAACAACATGGAAAATAAATCCAGGAGAGATCATTTAAGAATTACTGGACTTCCTGAAAGTCCCTATCAAAAAAAGAGCCTGGATAACATCTTTCAAGATATCACCCTAGAATAGAGGATAAAATAGTCATTGAAAGAATCGTCCAATCACCTCCTGAACAAGATCTCAAAATGAAAACTCGGAAGAAATATTGTAGCTAAATTCCAGAATTATCAGACCAAGCAGAAAATCCTGCAAGAAGCCAGAAAGAAATAATTTGGATATTCAAAAGCCACAATCAAGATTACCTAGGACTTAGCAGTTTCCATAGTAAGGGATCAGAGGACATGGAATATATTATGGAAAACAAAAGAGCTTGGACTATACAGTCAATTGTCCAGCAAAATTGAGCATTATCTTTCAGGGGGAAAGATGGAGAGGGAACTTATTTTTTTCAGATTGCAAAATAACTGAAAATTATTTCAGATAAAAAGACCAGAATTAAACAGAAAATTCAGTCTTCAAATACAAGAATCAAAAGAAGGGTAAAAAATTAAACAGGGAGAAAATGTTATTTATAGTTTAAACTTCACATCTATACATGAGAAGATGATACTTGTAATTTTGAGAACTATATTTTTATTAGGGTAATTAGACACATTATACATACATACAGGGTGTGAGTATTAGTTGACTTTAATGTGATGTTATAAAAAGAAATTAAGGGGTGGAAAGAGAATTGTACTGGGAGGAAAGGAAGGGGGAGGTAAAATGTGATAAATTACATCACATAAAGAGACAGATGGAAAGAATGGAGAGGGTTGAGCATTGCTTGAAACTTAATTTCACTGAAATTGGCTCGAAGAGGGAATAACACACATTCTTAGTTCATTATAGAAAAGGAGGGAAAGGGGGAAAGAGAAGGCTGCTAAAAGGAAGGGCAGAAGCAGCAGGCAAAAGAATAGGTAGCCTGATAGGAAGACAGATTGAGGAAGGTGGCGAGCAAGGAGTGGGTGAAAGGAGAAAAAAAAAGTACAAATGGGGAAAAGTAGGATGGAAGAAAATAGGTAACTGTTTATTGTAACTGTGAATGTAAATGGGATGAATTCATAAGATGGAAGGGCATAGCAAAGTGGATTAAAAACCAAAATCCTGCAATTTGGTGTTTTTGTTTTTTTTTATAAGAAACACATTTAAAACAGAGATACACACAATAAAAGGGAGAGACTGGAGTAGGATATGCTGTGCTTCAGCTGAAGTTAATTTAAAAAAAGGGGGGGGTAGCAATCCTTATCTCAGATGAAACAAAAGATCTAATTAAAAGAGATAAAGAAGGAAACTACATCTTGCTGAAAGGTACCATAGATGATAAAGTAATATTGATACTAAACATGCACCAAGTGTACAGCATCCAGATTTTTAGAGAAGCACAGAAGTGAGTTATAGGAAGAAATAGATAGCAAAACCATATTAGTGAGGGATTCCAATCTCACTCTTTTAGAAATAGATAAATCTAACCACAAAATATATAAGAAAAAAGTTAAACAGTTAATAAAATTTTAGTAAAGTTAGATATAATCAGTCTTTGGGGAAACTTGAATAGGGATAGAAAGGAACATTATCTTTTTTTTCTTAATGGCACATAGCATCTACACAAAAACTGACCATATATTAGGATATAAAAACCTCAAGATCAAATTTAAAAGGTAGAAATATAAATATCTTTTTTTCAGATTATGATGCAATAAAATTATATGTAAAAAAGAGCCATGGAAAAATAGGCCAAAAATTGGAAACTAAATAATCCTAAAGAATTAGTGGATCAAACAACAAATCATAGAAACAATTTCATCCAAGAGAATGACAATGAAGCAATACCAAAACTTATGGAATGCAGCCAAAAAAGTTTTAAGGGGAAATTTTATATCATTAGAACTTACATGAATAAAATAGAGAAATGGAAGATCAATGAATTGGGCATGCAACTAAAAAAGCTAGGGGGAAAAATTAAATACCAAATTAAGGATTCTGAACATCAAAGAACAGATCAATAAAACAACGTTAGGAAACTTTTTTTTTTTTTTTTTTTTTTTGCTTTTTGCTTTTTGCTGAGGCAATTGAGGTTAAGTGACTTGCCCAGGCTCGCACAGCTAGGGAATGTTAAGTGTCTGAGACCAGATTTGAACTCAGGTCTTCCTGACTTCAGGGCTGGTGCTCTATCCACTGCGCCACCTAGCTGCCCCAACGTTAGGAAACTATTAAGCTAATAAAACCAATAGTTGATTTCATGGAAAAAAAAAAAAAAACAAACAAACCATGAAATAATCCTTTGGTTAACTTGGAGAAAAAATAAAGAAAACTGAATTACAGGAATCAGAAATGAAAAAGGCATACTTACAAAAAAAGAAAAAATTAAAGCAACAATTAGGAACTATTTTGCCAAACTGAATACCAATAATTCTGACAATCTAATAGAAATGGATGAATATTTACAAAAATATGAATTGCCTAGGTTAACAGAAGAGGAAATAAAATACTTAACCCTATTTTGGAAAAAGAAATTGAATAATCAATCAATAAAATTGCTAATAAAAAACCTCCATGACCATATTGATTTACAGGAGAATTCTAACAAACATATAAAGGGCAATTAGTTCCAGAGCTATATTGGAAAAATAGAAGAGGGAATCTTACCAAATTCCTTTTATGACACAGACATAGTGTTGATACTTAAAACAGTAAGAAAATTATAGACCAATTTCTGTAACGAATGGTAATATAAAATTGTAAATATTAGCAAAGAGGTTACAGCAGTTTGTAACCACGATAATACACTATAACCAGGTGGGATTTATAGCAGGAATTCAGGGCTGGTTCAATATCAGAAAAACTATCAGCATAAATGACCATATCAATTAAAAAAAACTAACCAAAATCATTATCTAAACAGATGCAGAAAAAGGTTTTGAAAAAATTATAGCATCCATTCCTATTAAAAACACTAGAGTAGGGGCAACTAGGTGGCTCAGCAGATAGCACACCAGCCCTGAAGTCAGGAGGTACCTGAATTCAAATCTGGTATCAGACCCTAGCTATGTGACCCTGGGCAAGTCACTTAATCCCAATTGCCTCAGGAGGAAAAAAAAAACCTAAAGCATAGGAATAAATGGGTTTTTTTCTTAAAATGATAAACAGATTGTATGTAGCACTATCATCAAGCATGATAGTGATAAGCTAGAAGATCCTAGTATGATCAGGGACAAAACAAGGATGCTCATTATCACCACTATTATTCCATATTATACCAGAAATATTGGTTTTAGCAATCAGAAAAGAAAGTTGAAGGAATTAGAGGAAGCAATGAGGAAACAATTATTACTCTTTACAGATGATATACTTAAAGAATCAACCAAAAACTGCTTGAAATAGTTAACAACTCTAGCACAGTTGCAGAATACAAAACAAACCCACAAAAGTCATCAGCATTTCTATATATTATCAACAAAAACCAGCAGCAAGAGAAAGAAATTTCATTAAAAATAATTAGACAAGAGTTCCAGGGGTACAGCCAAGATGGTGGAGTAAAGTCAGGAAGCTGTTGGAATTCTCCCAGCTTCCCTCCAAAACTACATGAAACCAATCTGATGGAATGAAACCAGTGTACAACTCAAGAAAGACTGAAAAATTTTCAAGAAAGGTCAGTCTCATTGGGGTGAAAATGTTCAGCCGAAGTCAGACAGACACTGGAAAAGCCAGTGAGAAGGGATCAGTAATGGAACAAATCAGGGGGGCAGTTTCCAGTCTCAGCTCGGAAAGCAAATTCTGAGAAAACAAACTGTTCCCTGAAAAGAAGAGGCAAAGCTACCCCTTCTAAATACAAGGGGGAATCTATGCTCAAAGCCAAGACTCAGAGATTCATAGAAAGCTTGGGACAGGACCACCTTTATCCCAGAAGCAGAGCTCCATCTTAAAAGTAAAAAAAAAGAGGAACTACCAAGAGAAAAGGAAAGAAAATGAGCAAGAAAAAGAAAAGAACCTTCATCATAGAAAGCTATTATGGTAACAGGGCAAACCAAAACAAACTCAGATGAAGACAGGATGTCCACAGAAGAAATCTCAAAGGTGAGATAAATTGGTCTAAAGCCCTTCTTGGAGATACTCATAAAACCTTCAAAAGGCAAATGAGAGAAGTGGAAGAAAGAAAAAAAAAGAAATGACAGGTGTGCATGAGAGTGAACAGTTTGGAAAAGGAAGGGAAAAATTGAAGAAAACTCTTTAAAAAGTAGAATAAACCAAATGGAAAAAGGAGATACAAAAGATAACTGAAAAAATCACATATTAAAAACTAGAACAGGGCAAATGGAAGCTACTGATTTTGTGAGACAGCAAAAATCAATCAAATAAAAAAAATGGAAGAAAATGTGAAATACCTCAATGGGAAAATTGCCAACTTGGAAAATAGATCCAGAAGAGACAATTTAAAAATTATTGGCTACCTGAGGCCATGATCAAAAAATGGAGCCTAGATATCATTCTACAAGAGGTCATTAAGGAAAACTGCCCCAATACTCTAGAAACGGGGGGGGGGGAAGTACTCATTGAAAGAATCTATCGATCACCTCTTCAAAGAAATCCCACAATGAAAATCCCAAGGAACATTGTTGCAAAACTCCAAAACTATAATCTTAAAGGAGAAATATTGCAAGCTGCCTGACAAAAATAATTCAAATGTCAAGGAGCAGAGGGTCAGGATTATCCAGAATCTGATAGTTTCTATAATAAAGAATCCAAGGGCCTGGAATACCAGATTCCAGAAGGCAAAGGACCTGGGGTTACAGCCAAGAATTAACTACTCAGCAAGACTCAGCATCATCTTTCTGGGGAGAAGATGGATCTTCAATAAAGTAAGAGACTTTCAATCATTTCTGTTGAAAAAAAAAAGAAGAAAGACAGAATTAAACAGGAAATTTAATCTACAAACACGGGATTCAAGAGAACCACAGAGAAAGGTAAACAGGGGGAAATATAAATATTTAAAGATTAAACTGTTTACATGCCTAAATAGGAAAACAATATCTGTAACTCTTGCAAACTGTATCTGACATTGGGGCAGATAAAGGGGGGCATCACATAGTCTGAGGGTGTGGTTGTGAATGGACTCTCATGTAAGGACATAAAAAAAGACCTTAATGGGTGGAAACAGTCTGTACTGGAAAAAAAAGAGAGGAATAATGAGACAATTAGTTCACATGAACAGATACAAAACACCTATTACAATTGAGAAAAAGAAGCGAGGGAGATAAGCATTGTTTGAAGCTTGAGCCCATCAGTTTTGGCTTTAAGGGGGAATAAGTTAATTATTCAGTTGAGTATAGAAATTTATCTAACTCTAGAAAGAAGTAGGAGAAGAAAGAAGAAAAGAGAAGGGAGGACAGAAACACTAAGGAAAAAAAGGTAACAGGAAGGATTGATAGGAAAAAAAAAGGTAGTGAGAGGAGTCAGCTAAAAAAAAAAACACTAGTAAGAGAAGGAGAGAGGGGTAATAGGAGATAAGGTAATGGGTAGATAAAGATAATGTGGGTTAAAAACCTCATACAACTAAGGATAGGGTGGAAAAAGAACAAAAGTATATACAGGAGAGAAAATAGGATACAGGGAAATACAGAGCTGGTAATCATAATTGTGAATGTGAATAGAATGAACTCTGCCATAAAAAGAAACCAAATAGAGTGGATTAAAAAACAGAATCCTACAATATGTTTACAATGAACACACCGCACAGAGAGATTCATATAGAGTAGAGGTAAAAAGACTGGAACAATTTATTATTCTTTGGCTGAAGTTAAAAAAAAAGCAGGGGTGGCAATTCTGATCTCAGATAAAGCAAAAATAAAAATAGATCATATTAAAAGAGATGAGGAAGGAAAGTACATCTTGATAAAGGGTATCATAAATAATGAAGTAATGATACTAAATGTGTATTTACCAAATGGTAGAGTAGACAAATTCCTAGAGAAGAGTTTAAGTCAGTAACAGGAAGAAATAGATAACAAAACTATTACTGGGGGACCTTAACCTTCTCCTCTCAGAATAAGACAAATCTAACCACAAAATAAACAAGAAAGAAACTAGGGAGGTTAATAGGATCCTAGGAAACCTAGATATAATAGTCCTCTGGAGAAAACTGAATAGGGACAGAAAAGAATACCCCATTTCCTCGGCAGTACATGGCCCAAAACCTCACAATCAAACAGAAAAAAAGGCAGAAATAGTAAATGCTTCCTTTTCAGACCACAGTGCAATAAAAAATTATATTCAATAAAGGGCCAGAGAAACATAGATTAAAAACCATTTGGAAATTAAATAATCTAATTCCAAAGAATGAGTGGATCAAACAACAAATCACAGAAACAATCCATAATTTCATCCAAGAAAATGACAATAATGAGAAAACATACCAAAACCTATGGGATGCAATAAAGCAGTACTTAGAGGAAATTTTATATCTTTAAATAGCAACATAAATGAAATAGAGAAAGAGATCAATGAATTAGGCATGCAACTAAAAAAGTTAGAAAAAGAAGAAATTAACCCCCCCAAATAAATACCAAATTAGAAATTTTGAAACTCAAATTTAATAAAATTAATTAATAAAATAGAAACTAAGAAAACTTATTGAAATAATAAATAAAACTGAGTTGGTTTTATGAAAAAACTAACAAAATAGATAAATCTTTAGTTAATTTCCTCAGAAGAAAAAAATCACCAGCATTAAAAATAAAACAGGGAACTTACCACCAATGAAAAAGAAGTTACAGAAATAATTAAGAGATATTTTGTCCAACTCTATGTCAGCAAGCCTGACAATCTAACTGAAATGGATGAATATTTACAAAAATATAAACTGTTCAGGTTAAAGAAGAGGAAATAAAATACTTCAATAGTCTCATTTTAGAAAAAGACATTGAATGTCATCAATGGATTACCTAAGAAAAAGTCACCAGGGCCAAATGGATTCACAAGTGAATTCTACCAAATATTTAAAGAACAATTAATTTTAATACTATGTAAATTATTTGGAAAAATAGGTAATGAAAGAGTACTGTCAAATTCTTTCTCTGAAACAAATATGACACTGATACCTAAATTAGGAAGGACAAAAATAGAAAAAAAATTATAGACCAATCTACCTAATGAACATTGATGCAAAAATTTTAAATGAAATATTACCAAAGACATTTTGGCAACTTATCAGCAAGATAATACACTCTGACCAAGTGGGATTTATATCAGGAATGCAGGGCTGGTTCAATTTCAGGAAAACTATTACCATAATCAACCATATCAATAACAAAACCAACAGAAATCATATGATACTCTCAATAGATGCAGAAAAAGCTTTTGACAAAATATAGCACCCATTCCTATAAAAAGCACTAGACAGCATAAGGATGAAGGGAGCTTTTCTTTTTTTTTTTTTTGTATACATATTTCCAAACTTATCTTGTTGTGCAAGAATAATCATATCTACAAGAAAAAAGCATCTGAGAAAGGAAACACAATGTAAGCAAACATCAATTAAGGAGTATGAGAATGTTATGTTGTGGTCCACATTTCACATCCCTCTCTCTGGGTGTATATGGCTTTCTTCAGTGAACAGTTGGAGGTGGTTTGAAACATTTCATTGTTGAAGAGAGCCATGTCCATCAGAATTGATCGTCATATAGTACTGTTGTTGCCGTGTATAATGA
>JAJPUD010008121.1:58505-94050 GCA_023553655.1 Myrmecobius fasciatus | reverse complement strand
CAATCTCCTTAATGAATATTGATGCAAAAATCTTAAATAAAACATTAGCAAAAAGATTACAGAAAATCATCTCCAGGATAATATGCCATGACCAAGTAGGATTTACACCAGGAATGCAGGGATGGTTCAATATTAGGAAAACTATTAGCATAATTGACTATATCAATAACCAAATTAACAAAAAACATATGATTATCTCAATAGATTTAGAAAAAGCATTTGATAAAATCCAACATCCATTCCTATTAAAAACACTAGAGAATATAGGAATAAATGGACTTTTCCTTAAAAGAGTCAGTAGCATCTATTTAAAACCAGCAGCAAACATCATCTATAATGGGGATAAATTGGAACCATTCCCAATAAGATCAGGGTGAAACAAGATTGCCCACTATCACCATTACTATTCAATATTTTTTAAAAATGCTAGCTTTGGCAATAAGACAAGAAAAAGAGATTAAAGGAATTAGAGTAGATCATGAGGAAACCGAGTTATCATTCTTTGCAAATGTGACATGATGGGATACTTAGAGAATCCTAGAGAATCAACTAAAAAACTATTAGAATTAATCCACATTAGCAAAGTTGCAGGATACAGAATAAATCCACATAAATCATCAGCATTTTTATAGATCACTGACAAAGTCCAACAAGAGATACAAAGAAAAATTCCATTAAAAATAACTGTTGATGGGGCAGCTAGGTGGCACAGTGGTTAGAGCACCAGCCCTGAAGTCAGGAGGACCTGAGTTCAAATCTGGTCTCAGACACTTAACATTCCCTAGCTGTGTGACCCTGGGCAAGTCACTTAACCCCAATTGCCTCAGCAAAAAGCAAAAAAAAAAAAAAAAACTGTCGATAGTATAAAATATTTGGGAATATATCTGCCAAGGGAAAGTCAGGAACTATATGAGCAAAACAACAAAACACTACCCATGCAAATAAAGTCAGATTTAAACAATTGGAAAAATATCAAGTGCTCTTGGATAGGTTGAGTGAATATAATAAAGATGACAATACTACCTAAACTAATCTATTTATTTAGTGCTATACCAATCAATATCCCAAGAAATTATTTTACTGATCTAGAAAAAATAACAAAGAAATTCATCTGGAAGAACAAAAGGTCAAGAATTTCAAGAGAATTAATGGGGAAAAAAAGCAAATAAAGGTGGCCTAGCTGAACCAGATCTAAAATTATATTATAAAGCAATGGTCATTAAAACCCTTTAGTACTGGCTAAGAAACAGAGTAGTTCATCAGTGGAATAGTTTAGATTCACAGGACAAAATAGTCAACAACTATGCAATCTAGTGCTTGATAAACCTAAAGACCCCAGCTTTTGGGATAAAAACTCACTATTTCACAAAAACTGCTGGGAAAATTGGAAACTAGTATGGAAGAAATTAGGCATTGACCCACACCTAACACCACATACCAAGATAAGATCCAAATGGGTTCATGATCTAGACATAAAGAATGATATTATAAACAAATTAGAAGAATGTAGCATGGTTTACCTCTCAGATCTGTGGAGGAGGAAAGAATTTGTGACTAAAGAAGAACTAGAGATCATTATTAATCACAAAATAGATAATTTTGACTATATCAAGTTAAAAAGTTTTTGTACAAACAAAATATATGCAGACAGATTAAAAGGGAAGCAATAAACTGGGAAAACATTTTTACATTCAAAAGTTCTGACAAAGGCCTCCTTTCTAAAATATCTAGAGAATTGACTCAAATTTATAAGAATTAAAGTCATTCTCCAATTGATAAATGGTCAAAAGATAGGAACAGATAATTTTCAAATGAAGAAATTGAAACTATTTCTAGTCATATGAAAAGTCTCTAAATCACTATTGATCAGACAAATGCAAATTAAGACAACTCTAAGATACCACTACACTACTTGCAGATTGTCCAAGATGACAGGAAAAGAAAATGATGAATATTGGAGGGGATGTGGGAAAACCGGGACACTGATACATTGTTGGTGGAACTATGAATGGATCCAACCATTCTGGAGAGCAATTTGGAACTGTGCTCAAAAAGTTATCAAACTGTGCATACCCTTTCAGCCAGCAGTGTTTTTACTGGGCCTATATACCAAACAGATCTTAAAAGAGGGAAAGGAACCGACATGTGCAAAAATGTTTGTGGCAGCCCTTTTTGTAGTGGCAAGAAACTGGAAACAATGGATGTCCATCAATTGGAGAATGGCTGAATAAATTATGGTATATTAATGTTATGGAATATTATTGTTATGTAAGAAATAACCAGCAGGATGATTTTAGAGAGGCCTGGAGAGACTTACATGAACTAATGCTAAGTGAAATGAGCAGAACCAGAGATCATTATACATAGCAACAAAACTATATAATGATCAATTCTGATGGACATGGTTCTCTTCAACAATGAAATGATTCGAACCAGTTCCTATTGGTCAGCGATAAAGATAGTCATATACATCCAGAGAGAGGCCTGTGAGAACTGAGTGTGGACCACAACATAGTATTTTAATGCTTTCTGTGAATGTTTACTTGCATTTTGTTTTCCTTCTCAGGTTGTTTGTTTTTTTCTCTTTCTAGATCCAATTTTTCTTGTGCAGCAAGATAACTGTATAGATATGTATACATATATTTGATTTATCATATATTTTAACATATTTAACATGTATTAGATTACCTGCCATCTAGGGGAGGGGGTGGGAGGAAGGAGGGGAAAAATTTGGAACAAAAAAAAATTGCAAAGGCCAATGTAGAAAAATTACTCATATGTTCTGTAAATACAAAGCTTTAATAAAAAAAAAAAAAAAAGAAAAGAAAAAAAGAAAGTGACTTTTTACAAGTATAGCTGATGTATTGCTTCCTAATGGTAAATCTGATTAAACATTCATCATTCTGCTCTAGGGACAACTGACTCACCTTTTAAGACTATATCAAGGTTAGACAATGGATAGAGCACTGAGCCTGGAGACAGAACTTCAGTCAAAATTTAACCTTAGAAACTTACTAATTGTTTAATCCTCAACAAGTTACTTAACTTTTGTTTCCCTTAGTTTCCTTGACTAAAATGGAGATAATATTATTGACCTCAGAAGGTTGTTGTGAGGATCAAATAAGTAATTTATGTAAAGTATTTAGCATAGAGCCTGGCATATAGTAGGGACTATATGAATTCCTATTCCCTTCTCTCCCTTCTATATCCAAGAGTCATGTTGCATGAAAATGCTTCTTCTTTAGGGGAACTCCTCATAAAAGGCAAATCATATTAGTGGACCACTTCAGGCTATACAATTCTGGTTTTTATTGATATAGAACCCAATCCAATAATCAGTTCATAGTAGCTCATTTTTATGTCTTATCATTACTGTATCAAGAGGTAAGAGTGAGCAGTTTGATACTCTGAATGGTGCCCTGATTTCACTTATCTCCCCCACTCCCATTTTTCTTGTGCTGAGATGTGGAATAAAATTGAATTTCCTTTTGAAAAACAAGTCATTGTTTTTCTTAATCCAAGGTCCATCCTTACCTTTTTCTCTCAGATTAAATTTCTTCATATATGCAGATATATGTTATCTCTCTCTTTCTGAGGCAAAATACTAATGATTCATTGTATAGAAATGGTCAATATATTTTGCTATATGTTCTAGGCCTCTAGTACTTCATTTCCTTGTGTAAGAGTGACACTCTAAAAAGTAGACCCCTCTCTGAGCTACCATGATTACCTACATTGTATTGATAAATCTTAAGATCTTTGTTATAAAAATGAAACTAAAACTTTTAAGTAAAATGATGTTTCTTATTAAAATTATTTTTTGATGTTTCAGAATTCTTGAAAAAATCACAACACAGGATGAACAAATTGCCTATTCTTTGACATAAATCTATCAAAGAAACCTCTTCAATATCAAAACTAAAATAAATATATATGTATATATTTATATATATTTCACACACACACACACAGTGGTGAAAGCTGTGATTTATTTGCTTCTCTTGATAAAATTGTTTATACTGTAAATATAATTTTATACATCTTTACCTAAATTTTGTCTTCAAATCAGAAAAACTCCCTTGGTTTAATATGCTATGTATAGTATCTTTTAATAAATTCATTGTAAAAAGAAGTGCACATTGGGATTTAATATTCCATGAACGCTGACTTTTTAAAAGGGTAGTAAGAATTTTTTATAATAATAATAGCTTTCTATATTTCAAAATATACACAAAGATAATTTTCAACATTCAAAACTTTGTGTTCCAAATTTAAAAAAAAAATTTAAACAAACTAAAACTTGTGCTGTGAGGGTCCAACCATAGACTATCCATAATTCATGAATATAACTAAGATTATTGCAACCAAAAAAGAAAAATTCAGTGATCCAAAGGAATCCCAATAGTCTTTTGACAGAAAATGCCATCTGCAAACAGAGAAAGAACTAAAGAGACTGAATATAAATTAACACATGCTATGTTCACTTCTGTTTTCTGTTTGTTTTTTTTAATCTCTCCCATGGTTTTTCCCATTTGCTCTAATTTTTCTCTCCCAACATAATTCATAAAACAATGTGTATAAAAAAGAACAACAAAAAAAGAATATATTCCTTCATAAACAAGGAACATATACATGAAACTAAAAGTTTTGGGGGGGCTTTGGGGTTGTTTGTTGTTATTGTTTTACCACAGCTCTAAAAGGTATACTTTGTTAGAGTATCATTAGAAACTACCCACATTGGCTTTACAGTTTCCAAAACATGCATGTGCATTAGAATAGATTCATTTTTTATTTAGGAGCTTGATTTTATAGTTCTAGTGCATGTAACTATCACTGGATTATGTGTTTGAGGAGATAGGCAATAATGCTGGCAGTAAAACTTTTCTACATGGAAATTTATTATAAATCTTCAATGACATTAACAGTTTCATAGAGAAGGTAGATGCAGAGACAATTATTTTTTTCAAAATGAATGTAACTATTTTCATACTAGTGCTATTGCCATCTATGAAAAGCACATTCGGAAAAATGTAGATACCCAGCAAAATAACTAAAAAGTAATGACTCACAGCTTGGTATTTACATAGAAAAAGCAGATTGAAACATAAGTCTACATTTTTGGTTAATTCAAGTGTAGCCACCACAATCCATATACCATGATTCAAAAGTAGAGGCTAAATCAGAAATAGCAGATTCTACCAATAGGTAGTCTCATCAGCAATGGTGAAATGAATTCATTTATTCTTTGTTTGCCTTAGCTCTGATTATGGCCAACCTATGAATATTTACTTATTAGCCACCAAGTATGTGGAAGGCATTATTCCAAGGAAAGAAAAAGGATGAAATGACATTTATGCCTTCTAGTAATATTTTAGTTGTGGATCTAAGAATATGTACCTAAAAGTGATATGAAGACCATAAAGTTACCAGAACCTACCAGAGGCTACATGTGAAAAAGGAGAGATCACTTCGGGATAGGTGGCCAAGGGAGACTTGGTTACTTCAGAGTGAGTATAAACAGCAATTGTTTTTGTTTTTGACAGAAACCCTGAGAGTCTTCCATCCTAAATTGATTCTTTTTTTCTCTCTTGGACTAAGTTGCATAATCATAACCACTGAATGGGCAATTTCTCAAAATGAAATTCATTAAAGACCTTTATTTTTAGCCAGATCAAAGTGTCTCACTATATCTGGGACCATCTCATGTTGTTCTCATATACCCACAGATCTACACTGGCTCTGGAGGAGAAAATGAGGCTAGTGACTTTTCAAAGCTTTCTCACTTAAATCCAATTCAATTTGCAAGTTATGACATCACCTTCCTTATGTCCTTTTCAAGAATGAAAAACAAATAATTCAGTAGCATCATGGACCACTACACTTCCACTGGAATTGGAAAAAATTCTAATGTATTACCCTGAAAAAACAAAGAAAATAGTATAAATGGTATGCCAGATAATGGTCTATGCTATTAGATTTAAATGTAAACCAGAATAAAAATGCCTATAGGACTGTGTTGTTTTATTTAGAAGATGAGACTGATAGAAAAGATGACCTGAGGTCTTGCCCCAACTTTTGATCCTATTAACTCCAAGATAAGATTTCTTGCAGCACGACTAAACTCTTACAGAATCCTTGTGGTACCATATTGTGTTTTTCATTATTTGGAATCTTTAAAAAATAAAATAAAATCCTATACTGAAGTAATAGATAAATAGAATAGAAAAGTTGAAAATATGTTGGAGCTCTTTAGAATTCTGTGTCCAGAGGAAGATGAATAATGAGATGAGTGACTCAAATATCATGTCATACAAAGATAAAGGGATGTTTAGTTTAGAGAAGAGAAGATTTGGGCAGATATATATGATTCTTGTTCTCAAAAATTTAAAAACTTGTTACCTTGCAGACTTGTCATTAGAAAAGTAATCATTTCTACTTTGCCTAAAAGTCAGAACTGAATCCAATGTGTGATACTTTAAGAAGGTACATTATGACGTGGGATAAAAATGATGGTAATTGGAGCTGTCAGAAATGGAATAAATTGGAATACACAGTGAGTTGGCTGGTCACTGGAAATATTCAAATAGAAGTTATGTTGTAGAAGGAGTTTATGCTTCAAGTAAAAGCTGGATTTGATAACCTTTAAATCCAAGATTCTATGAGTCTATGATTTTGAGAGTTTGCAGTCAGCTAGGTAAAAACAAATACAGAGATATGGTGTAACAGTATATCTGTTAGAGAGAGATAGCAAACTCACCTAATCAGGGTTTATCAGTATCAAAACATCCCAGAGTGAGGATGTAACTTCATACTCTAAAGTATACAAATGCAGGGCAGATAGGTGGTGCAGTGGATAGAGCACCAGCCCTGAAGTCAGGAGTGAGTTCAAATCTGCACTCAGACACTTAACATTCCCTAGCTGTGTGACCCTGGGCAACTCACTTAACCTCAATTGCCTCAGCAAAAAAAAAAAAAAAAGAAAGAAAGAAAGAAAGAAAGATAAAGTATACAAATGCACCAACCATAATAAAAAGTGCTACACACACACACACAAACACAAACAAATTAATTAATTAATTAATTGAACAATTAGAAATAAGCCAGATGCATACCTTTGGTATTTGGCGTTTAGTTACTCTGATTATTTAGGGTTGACTTTCTACACATACACATATACATAAAAATATACTCTTCCCCACGGTAAGGACTAAAACCTTACCAGTTTGCATCATTTGACCTATAAACAGCTTTGCTATTAACATAAAAGATTAATCAAGCAAGTAGAATCACTCCAAATCTCCAAATAAACTGAACTTCACAACAAAGTTATTGCCCAATGATGTGCTTTCAAAAGACATATGCATTTGTGAATTGCAGGAAACAAAAGATATTGCTAGAGGAATCTGCCAAGCCTTTTAAGACCAATTTTGTGACTCAGTGCTGAATAGTAATATAATTAGAATAAGTATAGTGAGGATGCAGTTAATAAAGCCAAAGATCAAAGTCTTCTTTATCTTTACAAGCTAAAATGGATTTCTCTGAAGCCCTTTATTTTCTCACATAAAAATAATACTGCTGAAGGAGCCAGAAGAATTTATTTCAATGAGCAATAACCAGTTAGCACATTTTTGCTCTATTTTTGAAGTGTAATAGTAAAAGTAATATTCATAAGGTCTCAACACAAAAGCTTAATTTTTTAGATACTGAGAAACTTAGATCAACTCGATTTCTAGGCAGCAGGTATATTTTGCATCATTTAGTATATGCTATTGCTGAAGTTATACAGAAAGCTGACTGTACAAAAGCTCCTAATACAATAAAGATACATCAGATAGTATAAGAGTAAACTATTCACACAGCCTCAACTATTCTTCCCTCCTCCCCAACCTCTCAACATTGTTCCCTTTCAAAAGGAATCCCATTACAATAGATTTCTGGTCAATATAATGATTGAGGTACATATGAATAATGCATTTCCAAGGCTGGAGATGGAATTTCCAAAACAGAATTGTGACCCAAATTACATCTTCAATTCATTCTTTGACATCATAGTACAAATTCAAAGAGAAGTAATTTTTTGAAAGAATTAATTAAAAGTCATAGTCCTTCAGAATTCCAACGAGGGCTTGAGTTAGTGCAGTAGTAGTAGGGGTACCTGGGTCATACATTGGATATATTGCTAGGCCTGAAGTCTTCCCGAGTTCAAATCTGGCCTCTAACACTTATTTGCTGTGTGATCCTAAACGAGTTCCTTAACTCTGTTTGCCTCAATTTCCTCATCTTTAGAATGAGCTGGAGAACTCCAAATCTCCAGATAAACTGAACTTCACAACAAAGTTATTGCTCAATGATGTGCAATAGGGCAATAAATAGAGTACCCAACCTGGAAGCAGGAAGTCCCGAGTTAAAAATCTGGCCTCAGGCAATTTCTAGCTATATTATCTTGATCAAGGAGTTCAGCAAAGATGATGTGGACCATGGACAGATTTATAAGGGAAATTTAACCTCAGAAGTTTAACATAACTTAGATTTCTAACTAGACATAGCAAGGTGGAGCAACCCATGATCACCAGAAAGAGTGGGATTATAAGGCAGAACTGATTCCCATCAGTGTCCTTCCCAACTTGCCTCAAGAAGTAATTTTATCAGTACTTCAGACTCTGCCAACCCCAAGACCTCATCACTGGGGGATAAATTCCTCTTGCCATTTAACCTGGAAAATTTCAGTCAGCTTTTATATGACAATAGAGTCCCCACCTTGTAAATCTCACTTAGAATAGAATCAACACTTTTTACTTTGACACATGAAAAGAGCCTAATGGCATCCCAAACTTCTTGAGTTGGAACTTCAACTACTTGACTACTTGTGCTAATTTTAGACTGACAATCAATATTAAGAAAACAGAGGTGCTCCATCAGCCAGCACCACACCATCCATATAAGGAACTATTGGTTATAGCAAACGGAGAAATTTTGAATGCTGCGAATAAGGTAACTTATCGTGGCAGTATACTTTCCTGTGATGTACACATTGATAATTGCCAGCCCTAGCTCAGTGTGTGGTGAAGTGCTCATAAGTATACCAAAAGTGATAATATGAAATAGATTTGGGAGAGCATAATAGTTCAATCAACATAAAGAATTTATGTTATAGGCATTCATCATATATTAAAAGTTTTACTATTTTATTTATGTGAAATAGCTTCAGGAACTCTAACCAGAATTAAGCAAGGCAAAGTCATATGTGATTTAAGCAATTTGCTTTTGGGGGACACAACTTTTTGTAGGTCAGGGGAGAGGGGGGAGTAAAGAAAGTAAACTCTGGGGAGTAAGGGGATAAACAAGGAAGGAATTTGGCAACTCAAAAGGAGAAGGGGGAAATAAAGTGGGATCTCAGGAGTAACAAGGATGTGTATTAAGATATTGAGAGTCTGAGAAAACTAAATTCCCTTTAAGTTTGTCTCAAAGGTTGAAGACAGGATGAATGGATTAACAATTGAGTCCAATTTCACAAAATTTTATGCAAACACAACAGTCTGGGAAACTGAGTGATTACAGTTGACAAAGAAGCAAAATAAGCTCAGGTTTTTGTTTTTGTTTTGTTTTGTTTTGTTTTTTTACAATTCCTGTTAGAGCTGCAAGCTGGTTCAGAGTTCCTGTCATTTGGTAGGTTCCAAAGAAAAGTATAGAAGAGAAGGGGTATTTAGACTGATTACCAAACTGAAGGTCTACAGAGTCTTTGTGCGGATCTCATTGTTGTGTGTCTGTGAAACTTGAACAGCATACCAATGCCAAGCCAGAAAACTGAATCACTTTCAATTGAATTATCTTAAGAAGATTTTGAAGATCACCTGTCAGGATAAAATGCCAAACACTGAGGTTCTTTTTTGAACTAAACTGCCAAGCAATCAAACTCTACTGGAGAGAGTAGAAATGGAGTACAGCTTCTAGGGGAAACATAGCAGTGATGAGATATGCTCATCAGCATGCTTTTGTGTTAACAATCTGTCATGCCCATCAATTGGAGAGTGGCTGAATAAATTGTGGCATATGAATGTTATGGAATATTATTGTGCTGTAAGAAACGACCAGCAGGACAATTTCAGAGAGGTCTGGAGAGATTTGCATGAACTGATGCTAAGTGAAGTGAGTAGAACCAGGAGATCATTATACACAGCAACAAGAAGACTATATGATGATCAATTCTGATGGACGTGGCTCTCTTCAACAATATGAAGATTCAAACCAGTTCCAATTGTTCAGTGATGAAAAGAGCCATCTTCACCCAGAGAGAGGACTGTGGGAACTGAGTGTGGACCACAACATAGCATTTTCATGCTTTCTGTTGATATTTGCTAGCATTTTGTTTTCCTTCACAGGTTTTTTTTTCCTTGTAGATCCAATTTTTCTTTTACAGCAAGATAACTGTATAAATATGTATACATATATTGGATTTAACATATATTTTAACATATTTAACATATATTGGACTACCTGCCATTTAGGGGAGAGAGAAGGTTTCGCAAGGATCAGTGTTGAAAAATTACCCATGCATATGTTTTGTAAATAAAATACTTTAATAAAACAAACAAATAAACAAAAACAATCTGTCTGCCAATGATTTTCTAAAGTCTTTTCACCTATGGATAGTCCTACAAACACTGATGACTGTCAGATAGATAATCTGCTGGTCAGTGATAACCAAATTTCTTAGACAATAGTGACTAGACCACTCCTCAGTTCTATCTCTGGGCCATAAAATTAGCATATCAGTGACATGAAGAACTGGATAAGTTTGTCTCCTTGCTTCTGGTTCTTTGCTAAATCCTTTTGGAACTTAACCCACTTTAATTGGTGTTACAATTACAATAAACTTTGCTCCTTGACTTGGAGATGGGTTCAAGTCTGCAAATTCTTTTGAGACACCTTGCAAAATTAGTCTACAATTCCAACCTCTTGGGGTCTCCTTTTGAACCTCAATATTGGTGGCCCATACAGGGAGAATATGGCCTCTACTGGCTTCATCCCCTCTTTGTCAAGGTAAGACCCCCCCCCTATTTTTCTTCTTCAATCCTATAGCTGAGACCCCAACTGGGAGAAGACTTGTCTGAGTTGTCTTGAGCTCCAAATTCAGCAAATTTTCCTCAACTGGGGATGCCCAGACTTGGAAATTCTTGCAATTTTCAGCAAAGTTCCTAGGAAACCTTGCACCTTTCCACCTCCTCTGAGAAGCCAAAGGAGACAAGGTACTATAGGATGACTTTTGGCAAAGAAATTATATGGCTTTTGGCAAAGACAGGACAGTCCTCTTCCATGTCATTTTTATCTGTGTTTATATCTTTGTGCATCATGTCTGTCATGTTTGTTCTGTGGGCTAGATTTTCTTACTTGGAAAGATTTTAAATGCAGCAAGCAAGAAAAACCATTTATGCTGTAGTTAGAATTCTGGAAAAGAGTTTTTAACATCCTTGACTCCCACCTTAAAGAGGAGAAAGCTTGATTTTTTCCTGTGGACTCCAGCTCTGGTTAAGCTGGGAAATAATAAAGTTATAATAAAGAAATAAAGTTAGCTAATTAAAAGTATGGAACCCCTAAAAAAACATCTTAGCATATTCTCAAAGTTTTGAGAGCAATAAATAAGGAGTTTGGCAATTAGTCATTTTAAGATTGCAAAAACAATTCTTAAGATATTGGGGATAATATCAGGAATTTACCCCATTCTTAAAGAAGGAAGTAAAAAAGAAAAAGAAAAATTAGGTAAATAGCAACTTTTTGCTAACCCTTCCTTGATTCCTATCTTGTTCAGAGTCCCCTTCTGCTCCATTAGAAAAGTACCCCAGCAGGTATTAAGGGATTCTCTCTGCAATTCTGATCACTCAGCATGCTCCACTTATCAGAGTTTTCAATGCATCTCAGCTGTGGGGATTGCTAACAATATCAATATAGCCCTTCCCCTCTGTTTGCTAACCCCTCTCATCTCAGATCAGATTAAGAAAATGTTCATTTTGAAGACTTCAGAATGCTGAAGAACTGAGCAGTGGTCTATTCACTGTTGTCTCAGGAATTTGGTTTTCACTGACCAGCAGATTATCTATCTGACAATTAGCAGCATTTGTAGCACTATCCTAAAACCAGAAGACTTTAAAATTGTTGGCAGACAGATTGTTAGAATAAAAGCACTCTAAGGTTAAGGGATCTCATCACTGCTACGTTCCCCTAGAAGCTCTGTTGGGATGACACATTGTTTGAATTCTAAAAGTTCACTGGCCAAAAACTCACACAGGGCAAGCACTGACATGGTGGGTGGTCAACCACAGTCAGACATGCCATAACTTGACTCTAACATAGTGAGGTCATTTTCATCCAAAATTTCTACCTGTGGCACTGCAAGGGATTGTGATTAGTCAGATGTTTCATTCAAAATTAAATCTTCTTTCCTTTGCCTTCCATCAGGTGCTCTGCCCAAAGGAATATAATTTTTTTTTCTCTGAAACCTTAAAAGATATAATAAGTTTATGGCCTAGATTGTTTTCTAACAGACTATGCCTTAAACTCAAATCACTTTGACTCCCATTGATTGACCAACAAAAGGTCCTAGGCCAAGCCCCATGTTTTTTGCTGGGAGGGGTAGGGGGAGAGGGGAACAGGATTCTGCCTAAGCAAACAGAGACCTGTTAAAAACCTCAACTTAAAAAGGCCAAAGTGTCCCACTGCATCTCAAGTCATCCTGACCTATGTTTGGCCACTGGAACCAGATAACTCGGGAGTGTAAAATGAGGCTGATGACTTTATACAGCTCTCCCTCACTGAAATACTAATCACTTGTGTGTCATAGTATTACCTCCCTGAAGTTATAGTAATAAGGTTTAGTAAAGCAAAAGAAACCCAAACAAGATGTCATCTAGCCTTGCTTTTATCACAAAGAGGACCCTTTAGCACATTGAGATCCCCTGTGTCATTTCAGATCCTGATTCTGAGAGTAATAAATTGAGTTTTCCCTCTATTTCTCAAACTATAAAAACCAAATTACAGATTTTTTATTAAAATATAAATGGTTTTTAAAATGTGAGTGGAAAAAACAAACAAACAAACAATAAGGACACAAATTGGTTCATGAATTTCTGAACCAGAGTTAAGAATTCCAGGATTTAAGAGCTACATAGAACTTTGGAGATCATCTAGTCCAATTATTTTGTTTTGCAAATGAGAAACCTTAAGTTTAGAGAAATGTAATGAGGTCAAGGTAGCAATTCCTAATTCTAAATAAATATGTGACAAATTCACAATGGCCATCCTCTTTGCCAAAAGGGATATTTATTTAGAAGAGGTTACAGACAAAATGAAGAGGTAAACTGGGCACCAGGAGTGATAAATATAAAATTGGTTTGGGAGAGCAATAGGATTACCAAGGAAAGGAGTTTGGAAGAATCCATTAAAGGAATATGGCATCAGGTGTGAGTACACCATTGACTAGCAGGCTAAATTGATAGAGCAGTGTAGCAGACTAATCAGCATGGGTATAGTAAGGAGAAAGAAATCATAAAGTGAAGATACTATGAAGAGAAAGAGAGTGTCTTATATTGGATTTAGTTCAGAAAAACATTTAGCAAAGATCTTTAACATAAGCACATCTTTTATAAGGGAAATATAACATTTAGACCCGTCTAAAGATATGCTAATCAATATCTCAAAAGTTGTTAAAGATGCTCAGTGGTTGGAGAGATAGACAATAGAGGCTGATAAAGAGTTCCATCCTTTCAATCACTTAATACAAACAGGATAGTCTTGGAGTTGGTTATGCTTGATAAAAGCATTTGGGCTTCTTCCTGACTAGGGAAGAGAGTAAACTCAAAGTCCACAACAAAGTGATTCAATCCAAAATGATGCAATTATGAAAATGACAGGGAAGCTCTGTGTTCTTTTTACTACAATCTGCTAGAAAATTTATCTTTTGGGTTTAAGAGATTTTTTTTTTAATGTCAATAATCTTACTTCCATTTTGACCAGGTATAGACTAGAAATAATGCTCTTTTCCATCTTAGGCAATAATTGTATGTAGTGGATTGTTTGTTTTGTTTTGTTTTTCATTATTATACTTCTAATTTTTTTGATATTTTGTTTTTATCATTTTCAAAATTCTTATACCATTATATGTTCTATTTCTTGACAAAGAAACAATGGTCTATAATGATGGTTTCTGCTTTCCAGTGGTCCACCAACCAACCTGAGCCTGGGGAATTATTAAGTATTCCCTACAGTTTCTTCTACCTCATGTATAAAAATACTATACTGAAAATCACTAAGACCAAAATTGAAATCCTGTTTCTGATATTTGCTAGTTATAAGACTATGGACCACTAACTGAGTATGTCTGATCTCCATTTTCTCACCTGCAAAATAGTGGTATTAGTTCCTTCCTCAGAATCGAGGATATAATAATAAAAAAAATGGATTTCAAAATTGATACCCAAATAAACGTCAGCTGTTTCTACTATTATTATTTCCCAATGTCCTGCTTAAGGTTATAGTTATATAATTATAGTTATCACTTCCACATTATAGGAATTGGGGGCATAGTACCCCTGTGTTCTGGTAAATTCACATTAAAAAATTTTGATGCTCCCTTCATACCATAGAGGCAGTCTATTTTTTTTTTATTTATGTTTATAGTCTCATTGTTAATTTGGGGATAATGTTATGTAATATTATGCATATGTTATATATTTCTGAGTTTCCAAACTTTTTCTGTGACATCTGCTGGCCTTTTCATGTCATCTGCAGCTTCCACAAAACTCCCCCCAAAAGTCCCATTTAATTTTTTATGCCAACCCATGATATCTCAGAATTGTAATAGGGAAAGTTGTGGAAGGGATGATTGTATTATGAATTTGATGCTGTATTTATTTGAATGTTGTCATCTTCCTAATTTTTATTTCACTACATTTTCATGTTCAAATTTGTCTTTCTCTAAGTACCAGATAAAAATTTAAAGGATTCTACTCTAATTTATTCTTCATAAGAGGTTGTATAAAAAACTTCATTAAAAAAAAAAAAATATATATATATATATATATACATATATATATATATGCTTAATTGAAAGCTTCTTCAGGATCTTTGGGTCTCAGATGTTTCAGGATGATTGTCCTGACAAATGGTGGTGATGAGAAAATAGCAATGGCTTAAAGGAGATTATTTTTCTGGATCCTGCCTGCTTTTAGGGATTTACCAAATTATAAAGTATCATTGGTACAGCATAGTTATATGAAAAAACATGTGTCATCCCAGCATTTGAACATAGTCAAGAATATGAGTAAGAGGATTCAGGTGCTCTGAAGCATTAAGCTATGCACAAATGTTATCCAGCCTCATTGTCCCCCTGTGGCAGTGAGATTAGATAATATTCAGAAGATATGACGTGAATGAAAATATGACATAGTCAGAGCTGAGTTTAATTAGCCTGAAAAAGAGATGGCCACTAAGTTATTTATATCTCCACATCAATGAAGTCATATAGAAATTAGTTTTTATACATATGTTTGTGTGTGTGTGTGTGTGTGTGTGTGTGTGTGTGTGTGTATAATGATGTCCTGAGTAAACAAGGTGAGGTGATTGAAATACTGATAAGATTACTTCCTGAGGCAAGCAGGGAAGGGCACTAATGGGGGAAATTCAGTCTTACAATCTCACTCTCTCTGAAGGTCATGAGTAGCCCCACCTTGCTGTATCCAGTCAGAAATTCAAGTTATGACAAACCCCAGAGGTTAAATTTCCCTTATAAATCTGTTCATGATCCACATCATCTTTGCTGAACCCCTTTTGGGCTAAACTCACCATGGGATTCTGCCTTGTGGTGTCTTTCCCCTCATTCTCCCACTATGTTTCATGGTGCCTTCCTCCTTATAGCTAACTATTTTAAGGTGCTAAATCCCTCTGTGGATTTAACCTGTTTATTAAGGGCATACTCCCATCTCATGGAATATATTCTTTCTCCTGGTTGATTGTGAGTTCTACTATGGAACTTGTTTTTTTGTTTGTTTGTTTGTTTTTTCCCACTGTTGATTATTAAAATCACTTTGGTTTTTAACTATATGTTCTGCCAACTCTATTTCATATTTACCACTCTTGGTGTCTAATTGCATCTCTTCATTTTGTCTGTAATCTCTTCTCCTAAATAAATCTACCTTTTGCTAAAGAGAATAGCTATTGTGAATTCTTCATATGATTAAACCCCAACATTTGGTACCTGTATCAATCTCATTTGTTGCTGAACCCCAAACACATCATTTTGAACTAGGAATTGCTACCCTGAACACATCATTTACATATAAATATATGTATATACATATATGTATATGCATAAACATGTTTTTTACATCTATTTATATGGAAGACAAAAATATATTTTAACAGAAACAATTTAGGTTTGGGGGGAAACTTGGAAATGTAATAAATTATATAATACAAAAATAAAGGTTCAGATGTCAAAATGATTATCTGATATGCTGAAATATTCCACAAAAAGTCATCTGTCTGAGATGTTGAGTGCCTGTATGTGAAGAGATGGAATAGATAACTTTACAAGCAGACTATCAGCCCTTCCATCTCTTTAATGGAGGGACTGGGCTTGCATAATGTCCATATATGAAGAGCAATTTGGCATAGACTGAAAAGCACCAAGAAAGAAGTAAATTGTATCTTTAGATGTCCCGAATCTCTGGTAATTTAGGGCAGTAGGGTCACATTAAAATAGAAATATTTATCATTGAATCATGCAAAAATGATCTCTCTGGTCTGCCTATTGATTTCGAAAACTAAGAAATCAGCCTTATCTATGTTCTATTGTATTTTAATTCATTTTGTTAAATATTTCCCAAATGCATTTTAATCTGATTCAGCAAGATTCAGGATAGTCCCACCTTTGATACCTTTGCCAAACGTTTTTATTTTCATAGACAATTCTATATGCTCTCAATTGGACATCAATTAGGCCATTTCATAATTGTAAATACATGACTTTCAAATAATCAATGAACATCAAGAGTTAATATCATCCTGTTTTCCTGACAATAGAGACTTTCCTATGTTCAAAATTCTTCAATAGCTACTCATTTTCTCAGGAATAAATACAACATTCTCAGCTTGAACTTGAAACTTTTCCCCTTCTGACTCCAGTATGTCACTCTTCTTCAAACATCCCAGCCATACTGGGCTGCTTATTATTAACTCTCTAACCCTGGCAGTCCATTGCATGCTCTATTTCTCTGAATGCACTTTTCTCCATGCTTGGAAAGTATACTTTCTTCACCTCAGCTTCTTAGAATCCCTTTCAGGGTTCAGCTTTTATTCCATATCCTAATAAGAAACCTTCCCTCTTAGTTATTTTTGCTTTCTTCTCTCTGTTTCTATCCTCTCTGTGTCTGTCCATCTGTCTGTCTGTCACACACACACACACACACACACACACACACTCACACACACTCACACACATATCCATTTACCCATTTATTTACCTTTTATTTCATCTGAGGACAGAGATTTTTTTCCTTATATATTATTATATTGCTAGTACCTAGCTCAGTTACACATTATGTACTTAATTAATTGCTGCATTTTGTTTTGTTCAGTTGGACTGGCATTTTGTCAAGACTGGGATTTAGAGAGCTTAGCTTCTAGTTCTAACTATAGCATAATGCCTACCACAATCTGTTGCCAAGTTACTCACCTTTTTTAGCTTGCTTTACAAGGTAACTTTTTTTTTTTTTTGTCAAGCCTATGACCTATAGAATTCATCCAACATACTAATAGTACTCATATTCTCTTCTTTCTTGAAGAACATTTCTTGAGAGAAATGAAGAACTTCTGTTCATATCCTTTATCCTCTTATTTGAAGACTAATATGAAGTATCTGGCCTTTTTCTTCAGTCTAAGTGCAGTTATCTTAATAACTCTCCTTCTTGGGGAGACCTGGAAGACCGTACATTCTAATCTTGACTATTCACAAAGTTCTCTCTAAATTTTATGAATCCTTCTGCAATTAAGAGCCTAGAAATTACTTCAGAACTTCAGTAATACTTTGATCCTTAAGAATTCAAGATTATATATACACACACATAAAATATTGAAAAGAGAAGTAGTAATGAATAATAGTAACTGTATTCAATCAGTTACCAAGCATATGTTAAGTGCTATGTGCCAGCCAGCATTGTGCTAAGTGCTAGAGACAGTAAGAAAGACAGAGATATAATTCATACCTGCAAATAATTCATATTCTAATGGAGGAAGATGACATGCGCATATATGGTATATGATACACTCAGGAGAAGAAATTAAACATTGGTGGTGAGAATGAGAGAAATAGGAAAACTGTCCTCAGAAGGTGGGATTTGAACTTAATCTTGATGGAAGCCAGGATTCTTCTATCTTTTCCCAATCAAACATTTTTTAAAATTTATAATACACATGGGGGCAGCTAGGTGGCGCGGTGGATAGAGCACCAGCCCTGAAGTCAGGAGGACCTGAGTTCAAATCTAGACTCGAGACACTTAACATTCCCTAGCTGTGTGACCCTAGGCAAGTCACTTAACCTCAATTGCCTCAGCAAAAAAAAAAAAAAAAAAAAAATTATAATACACATGAAATGTTACCTTACTGTAATAGAACTGTGATCTCTCTGGTTTGAAGATCCCCTCCAATAATGCAGAAACAACTCTATATTCCCCTAAATATATATATCACAAGGAGTTCATTCAACATACTTAGAGTGTTTTTCATGTTCTCTTAACATTGTTTGGATATCATTTAAGTTTCAAAGTTGTCCAATAATCATCCCTCACTCTCATTATCTGAGCCATTCATATTTTTCTTTCAGTCATACATTGAATTCATGGAACAATTTATCAAACTGTACATGTAAGGATACTAACAATAGCTAATATTTATATAGCATTTAAAGGATTACAAAGAAATTTATGTTATCTTATTTATATTTTTAATCTTCCATCATTTCCATTTTTATAACTTTTAGGGGAAATGAAGACATCATGTTTTTAGATCTTTTAAAATTAAAGCTAAATTATCATTTAAAAAAATATGAGTAGTCATAAGCAAATATTTTCTCAAATGCTAATTGGCAATTAATTCCTTTTGTGCTTCCTACATTGTCATCTGTTTCAACAATATTACAATCCAATTTGTTGAATGGTACAGGACATCTGGACAGCACAAATCCAATCAAAGGCATTTTGATATTGTAAAGCTCTTCCCTTCTTCCCAGACCCACATATTCATTCAGGTTCAGTACTTTAAAAAACAAGACAGAACTTAGGGAATTTTGTGAATGATGGTTAGACAGTTTTTTACTCAGTATGCATGGGCAGTTCATTTTAAAGACAGTAAAGTATGTAAATCTATATTAGGGACACGCACCTGATATTATTTATATTTATTCTTTTATTCAAATGGTTCAACTGAAAAGAAATATAAGATTTTCAAGAATAGTAACATTCACAGTGGCATCTTGCCAAAAATGAAGTCTCCTTTCTATTTTTTTTTCTTTTTTATTAGAATCCTTTCTCCTAACTCTATCCCCCCACAAACAGTTCTTCACCAATAATTCAAAGATTTTTGGATAGGAAATTTTCAAAACAACTATGAAGAAAGCATTGGGTCATATGCATGTTATAGACAAAATGAGAAGGAAGAAGTATACATAGGAGAACTGTGCTGGGGTCACCATTTTTTAAAATGGTACACTTTGCTTCTGCTTTCTAATCATATTTTGTTTTATTTTCTTGAGAATTTTTAAAAGTAAAATTTCCCTGAAAAACCTTCTCTACCCTCATCAACCATTCCCTTCTTTTTGCTTTTTTGTGAGGCAGTCAAGGCTCAGAGAGTTGCCTAGGATCACACAGCTAATAAGTGCTACTCCTTTTGAAATCTTATTTTCCTCTGCTTGGTAACTAAGGCTGTAATCACTAAGTCCAATGAGCTTTTCTCTTTTCACATTCTCCCCAACATAATCTCAGTGATATCTGTCCCTATTGACTAACCAATATTTTCCCAATCTTCTTTAGGTTTCCATATCATTGCTCTGAATTGCTTTTCTTTTATTTCCAACAGCTCTCTTTTAACTCCTTTGCAGGCTTCTTTTAGCACTTACTAAATATAAATACTGACCAAGGTTTTGTCCTAAACCATTTTCTTTTTTTATGTTTTTCCCCATGGCACTTGTACCTACTCCCATAATTTCAATTCTCATTTTTATAAGATTGATTCCCAAGCACGTATCTCCAGTACCAACCTCTCTCAAGTTTCAGGCCAACATTTCTGTGAGAATTGGATGAGGGTTTAGTTTCTACAGAGTTATAAAAATTAAATTAGAGAAATTCAGAGGAATGAAACTTAAATTAGAGAAATGAAACAGAAACCTAAGAAATGAAACCTAAAGGTTAGGCTGATGTGAAGCAAAGGAAATAAAATTCATAGAGGGAAGCCATAAAATGGAATAAGAAATACACTATTAGATGTGATCAGAGTGGGGATTCACATTCATTTGGGGGAATTAAGCACTCCAAATAGGCTGTAACCTGTGTGTACCCAGCCAATAGGGAATCAGGGAAAGGACTTCATTTGGGGGATGGTAAAAAAAAAGTATACTGTGGCAATTTTAAAGAGTTCCTCCTTCCAGATACCTGGTCTTGGCAAGATCTTAATTAAAAACCCTTTCCTGGCTTCATCAGTGAGTCTGTAGAGTTCTTGATCGCTTACAATTTCTAAATTCCAGTCATATGCCTCACATCACTAAGATCCCAAATTCAGTTCATCCCAAACTGAACTCATCATTTAAAAAAAAATACCCCAAACCCCATTTTTTCTTTTGTTAGACTTCCCTCTTTGTACTTGCCTCCACAGTGAATGTTATCTCTGATTCTGCTATCTATCTTATCCCCTACATCTAGTTTACCAAATCCTGCAGATTCTACCCCAACAATTCTTCTTTCATAAATCCTCTTTTCCATTCCCACCGGAAATGTAATGAGGGTGTAGTGACTGGAGCTTTACCTTAAGGTATCAAAATTCATATTCTTCTGGTATGTAGGAAGAATTGATCCTAGCATGCAGTTTAGCCAGAAGTTAAAATGGAAAGCTACTAAATGGCAACTTCTCTTTTTACCTCCTCTTCATGAACTCCTCTGCAGACCTACCTTCCCTCATTTCACTCCTCTACTGGCATTCTCCTTAGCCAAGGCCTTACAATATCCAGGCTCTCCATCTGTCTCCCATGGACCCTGGATCTTTAGGAAGAAGACTTTTTCTAAAGTCTTTTTCATTCTATATCTCTCTGAATCAAGTTTGTCTATGTTCTTTTTCATAGCAATTTTACCTATTCCCATAACTTCAATTGTCATTTCTATAAGAATGATTCCCAAACTTGTATCTCCAGCCCCAATCTTTCCTTCTCAATCTTCAGGCCAATATTTCTAAATTTTTGTCACCCCACTCCTCACCTCCCACTCCCAGGATCTAAATTGTAGTTCCATTTCTAATGATTGCCACTATCCTCATTCCCATCTTCATCATGTCTTGTTTTGACTACTATAATTTGTGCCTAATTTGTACCAATTTATCCTAAAAATGACTAGCAGACTGCTCTTCTTAAGGCAAAGTTCTAATTTTGTCATCTCCCTCCTCAAAAACCTTTGATAACTTCGAATTAAAAATGAATGAATTCTAGAGTCCAGAATTTAAGACTATCTTAGTTCTAATCAGGATATACTTTTTCAACCTGAATTTCCACCACATAATACATACTCACACACACTTATGTTCAGTCAAACTAGACTACTCACTATTTCATGGATGTAAACTACATGCTCCCTCTTTTGCTTGTGCAGTTCTTTCTCATAGTACTTTTTTTTCCCTATCATGACTTTTACAAACCCTACCCATCCTTGAAAACCCAGCTGAATTATCATATCTTTAAAGAACCTTTCCCCAATCCTCTGAGCAAGAAAAGATTTCTCCATGGTATGGAGTTCTTTTTACCATCTTATATTAGCAACAGCTCACATTCATAGATCAAATAATATCTATAATAAATAATAAAATCTATATATCTCTCTCTCAACATCAGTTCATGTAAGTCCAGGTTTTTCTGAAATTAGCCTGCTTATCATTTCTTATAAGATAATAATATTCCATTACATTCATATACTATAACTTATTCAGTTATTTCCCAATTGATGGACATCCACTCAATTTTCAGTTCCTTTCCACTATAAAAAAGGATGCTAGAAATATTTTGCACATATGGGGTCCTTTTCCCTCTTTTATGATCTTTTTAGAATATAGGCCCAGTAGTGACAATGCTGAATCAAAGGATATGCCTGTACTCATAATCTAGGGAGTTATGAATGCCATCCCCCAAATCCAGTCTTAGTGTGTCCATTCCTACTTCCCTACCCACATAGACCCTCACCATTCTTCCTCCCACACCTTCATTTCCTTCCCAACATCTAAATCCAAATACAATAGGAACTACAAAGCCAGTGACATCACTGTATAACTCCATTAGCTATGTCATAGAAGATTAGCTGAGCCCTTATAGTCCTGTTTTCCTGTTGTTCTCATTCTACCTCTTTTCTTCTTGGCTGGAGATGAAAGCAAAATGTCTCTGATGGAGATATTTCCTTCTCCTATTTTCCTTCTTGAATGCCTGTTTTGAATAAAACTCTGAGAAAAACATGAGTATTAAAAATTCATTTACAGCTAGTATAGCCAATTATCCTCAAATTGGTGGTCAATGATCTTTTTCAGTGGCCAAACACTTTAAAAAGATAGTATTTTATAACTTTTGTGTACAGGATAAACAGGCCCAGACCAGTTTCTGGGAGAGCTTAGAACATGATCCCATTCTTAGCTAGTTGTGGGAAGCAGTTTTTCTTTTTCTTTTTCTTTTTTTTTTTTCTGCTAAGGCAATTGGGGTTAAGTGACTTGCCCAGGATCACACTGCTAGGAAATATTAAGTGTCTGAGACCAGATTTGAATTCAGGTCCTCCTGACTTCAGGGTTGGTGTTCTATCCACTGCTGCAGGAAGCTGCTTTTCTATGTCAGCTGAACTAAAAAGTAAAAATTTTAAATAGAAGGAAATATTACCAATTCATAATAAAATGATACATTAAAATTCATTTACTTCATCACCCCCTCAAAAAAGGGGGGGGCGTATGCACAATTTGATAATTTTTTGAGCATAGTTCCAAATTGCTCTCCAGAATGGTTGCATCAGTTCACAACTCCACCAATAATGCATTAGTGTCCCAGTTTTCTCACATTCCCTCTAACTTTTATCATTATCTTCTCCTGTCACCTTAGCCAATCTGAGAGGTGTGAAGTGGTACCTCAAAGTACAAGCATTTGTTAAACAACTCTGTGCTCTGCCTAGCATTGGGCTAAACCCTGAAGATACAAGCAAAAAACATATCAAGGAGATAACATTTTAATGGAGGAAGATAACAAAAGGGAGTTGAAATGGGTGTGGGAAGGATGAAGGTACCTCCACTTTTTCAAAAATCAGTTTTGAAATCCCAAAAAGTCAAGAATAGAACCAAAAGATGAATGAAGGCTGACTTGTTTAGGCATTTCCACAAAACAAAAGCCTCAGAAGGAACTCACTAGTGGGAGAAGGGGGGGGGGGGGAGGGCAGTCTGACTATGGATTTATTCTAGGGGTAGAAGGTCCTATGGGTGATTGGATGTTCTAAGGTAATGGAGCCCCAGGCACTGAAGAAAGATCCAGGATAAAGCAATAGCTAATGCCATTGAAGTCCACAAAGTCAGGAGCGAAGCCAGGAGGGAGCTAGAATAGTTTTCTAATTGGTCTTCATGTGCAGACCTTGTCTACTCTGGTCCATCCTCCACTCAGCTACTAAACTGATTTTTACTAAATCAGGTCTGCTTTATCTCTTCCCACCCCTTCACTTTGCTCCTACCCAATAAGTATCTTCCTGTTGTCTTGAAAATCAAATACAAATCTTACGTGACATTTAAAGTCCTTAATAACATGGTTCAAACTGATCTTTCCAGCTCCACATAGGTAGGGTATATTATGTACCATAGGAAAGCAAAAAGAAATATCTCTGGAATACTGCTAATTCCTATCCAAAGGAGATTGATTCTTGTTTTCCAAGCAGAAGGAGCTACAAGGCTTTGTTCTCTGTTCTTATTGATGAGGTTGAGGTCCAGCACCAAATGATGAGGTTTGGCACCAAATGATGGGGTTGCTAAAAATTCACATGTGAAAAATTCATAAGGGCTTTCTCCTTTACCAAAAGATACATTTATTTATAAGAAGAAGTTATGGACAAAATTTACCACAGGAGTGGTAAATATGAAGTAGATTTGGGAGAGCACATAGTTAGCAAGGAAAGGAGCTTTAACAATTAACAATGGAAAACACAAGTTCCTAGTGGAACTCACAATTAACCAGAAGGGGAATAAGTTATAAGGTGAACATATACTATTAACAGTCGGGCTAAATCCACAGAGGTGTAAAGCTCCCCAAAAGAGTTATTAGTTATAAGAAGGAGAAAGACACCATGAGGCAGAACACCAGGGTGGTCTAAACCCAAAAGAGGATCAGCAAAGATGGCAAAAGCCATAGACAGATTTATATGGGAAATTTAAACTTGGAATTTGAAATATCATAATTTTGCTTTCTGATTGGATTTCCCAAGACCTCCTCAGGGATAAGCCTGTAAGGTTGAGCTGATCTCCATCAGTGCTTTTCCCCCTGGGGAAAAGCTTGCCTTAAGGAGTATTATAATCTTATCAGTACTTCAAGTTTTCTCTGACAATCCCACTTAGTTACCCAAAGCTCATCACTAATATGAGAAGGGAAGTACTAAATTAGAATAATGTCTATTTGTCACCCTAAATATTGCTGATTTGGGGCATGATTATTTTTGGTTCAAACCTCTAATATCCCTGTTTATATCCTTTAAAGGGAGACATCCTGAGCTGTCACTCAAAGCTCAAAGGCTGACTCCTTCCTATCAAATACAGGTGACCACAATGAAGAAGAAATAAATTCAATTATCTGAGCCCACTCCAAACAAAAATCGTAGATATTATACAGAATAGATTGTGCCAGAAAATACCCAGGAATGACTTAGACAAAAGTCTAGCAAAAAAGAGTGAGAAAGAAGGATCTGTCAGATAAGTGGTAGGAAAATCAGGAAAAAAAAAAAAAAGGAGTGTCATGAAAACTTAGGAAATAGAAAGTATCAAAGAAAAGAAGAATGCCTACTATGTCAGGATTGCAGAAACATCAAGAAAGATAAGGACTGAGAAAATACCATTAGACTTGGCAATGAAGATCTAATTGGTATCTTTAGAGAAAGCAATTTTTACTAAAGGCCAGAAGACAGATTAGAAAGAATTTAAAAGTATTAATTCTATACTGGCAAAAAGGGCAAGATCTATACAAAAGGAACATTTCACTGGAATTACTAGATCCAGAGCTCAGACCAGATACCTCCAGAAGAGTCCTTTCTTTATCTCATCAATTGATAGTGCTCTTTCTATACATCTCACAACTTTCTTCTACATTTCATTGTATTTACTTTGTACACATGTACTGTGTTTACTTGTCAGTGCATTTAGAGAATCTTCCCACCTTCAGAAGAATATAAGCTCCTAGGGGCAAGGATATCTGCTTTTATCTTGTCTATTTTTTGTTTTTGTTTTGACCCTGAGATTTCATCAGAGAAGGCACTTTAAAAAAAAAAAAATGCTCCTGAATGGAGGGTGGGGCGTGGGAAATTGTTATTATAGACATAGCATTTAGGAAAAAAGGGGGGAAAAAACAACCTTCCTAGAAGTCAGTTATTATGACTGAATTGGAGTTATAGAAAGGAGGCAATGATGGTTGAACATTTGGAAAATAATCAGTATGACTAATCATGTTTAAAACAAAAATATAGAAAACCACATGATTATCCCAATGAATATAGAAAAAATTTTTGATAAAGTACTTCACTCCCCTGTGTTTAAAAAACAATAACAAAAGTATGAAGTATAGTCATGGGGGGATTTTTAAAAATATGTTACAAAGCATCTCTCTAAATTCAAAAGCAACCCAGGCAATGGGAATATACTAGAAGCTTTCCCAATAAAGATAGACATAAATCAGAGTTGCCTTCTTTCCCTGTGATTTTTGCTGTGGCTCTAGACATGCTAGAACTAGCAATAAAACAAGAGAAAGAATTAGAAAGTTATAAAGCTAGAAAAAAGGAAGACAAAATTATGCCTATTTGCTAGTAACATGCAGTTTAGAGAGAAAATACTGGGAAATTAACTAAAAAACTAATGATAACAATGACTCCAACAAATTGCTAACTACAAAATAAACATAAAAAAATCAATAGTATGTAATAAGAAAACTTAAAAAAATCTTTTTGGGGTAAAGTGCAAACTTATTTCTCTTGTTGGAAATATTATTATTTGCCTGAATTCATTCTACTAGCTACCCCTTTTGAATAACCATTTATTAAATTATAATAAAATATAAACCTCATTTTAAAAATATGCTATTTTGAAAACATTGAAGCAAAAACTTGCTTTAAGCCTGATTCATAGAGTCAATATTATATTAAAACTGATTCACAGACCTTTGGAGTTGTAAGCCCTCTAGAGCTCACAGATGAATCACTACTAATATATTTAGGTATCCTTTAATTCCTTCACTAAAAAAAAAACAAAAAAAAACTTTTAGAAAAAAATGTTTTTGCAAGTCAGGAACTTCTGAAATACAGGTCAAGTTAACAGTTTTATAGTTCAGTCATTAAAAGTTATTGCCTGAAAGAAAAAACAAAGATTAAACTCTTAAAAAAAATTATACATATATACTCAGCTTGAAGCTGAGCCCAAACACATATTTTCAATCAAAAAGAGAAATAGAAGGTGATAACCAATGCATATGAATGTGCTTTTGAAGACCTTCACTTCAGAGGATTATAGTTTCCTCCTAGGCACTCACTACATCTAAAATTTTGGCAGATGCTACCGAGTGAACTTTGACTATAGCCACATGGGTGAGCCAGTTGATAAAAATACAATGCTTTATTAAAACAACAAATAACTCTTTAAGAAAATATGACATACAAGAAAAAAACATTAAAATTAGATCCAATAAAACTGAGATCTAATACTAGGTTTGACAAGTACTAATTTAGGTAGATCCCTTAATCTTTAGCTATTACATAGGTTTGTTGCCAGAAATGTATTTCATAAATCTTTTTTTTTTTTTTACGCTGAAGCAATTGGGGTTGTAACCTACCCAGGGTCACACAGATAGGAAGTGTTATGTGTTTGAGGCCAGATTTGAGCTCAGGTCCTCCTGACTTCAGGGCTGGTGCTGTATCCACTGCACCACCTAGCTGCTCCATATTTCATAAATCTTAAAGCCCTATCACAATTAAAAAATATTTTAATTGAGATTTAATTGATTGTCATCTGGGCATTACTTAGACAAGATCAAGACAGAAGTATAAACAAAGCCACAATGTCACATAGAAGTCAAATATTATTTACAGAATTAAAAAGACAGGAAGTCAATTAGCTCTTCATTATTCACAGGGTGATATGGGATTAGAAGGTTGTTTAATCCAAGATGAAAGACAATATATTAATACAATTTTTAAGGTATTAGGATGAGATGATTCTGGGAAGATGAAAGAGTAGGTTAGTAAATTTCAAGTTCTCCAAATTTCCTGCACAAACAGAACAAATTTGTGCCTCAGGACAAATATAGACTGGTGAAAAACCAAAAAAACTGGGGCAGAGTAGGGGTCCTCCTGGTAGAACCAAGAAGATCCAAAGAAAGACACCAGGCTGGGAATTAACCAGTGTGAAATGCAAATATCTCCAAGATAGCTCTGCCAAAACAGCCAAAGCAGGAGACTTGGGGCTAATTGGGTTAGGCTGGAGCCTGTCAGAAATATAGAAACTTTCAGTTCCCAGACAGAATGGGAAATTGAGGGGGGAGGTCTAAATTTGAGAAGACTGAGGAAACCTTAACTGATTAGGAGCACCAAGCCCAGTTGTGCTTATGAGACTTGGCCCTGCATGAAAAAGAACCAGCACACTCAATGAGAGCAGCAACAGTGGGGCAGGGCTGCCACTGGCTGTGGGCACTTGTATGAGAGTGGGACTTTTGATTTGGGGTTCCAGGTCAGAGGGGAGAACTGAAGTGAAGCCAGAAGCACCATTCTCCCACCCCAGGATTAAAGGTGTTTAAACTAATACTTCCCATTTAAAGACAAAAAAATAATAAACCAGCAAAGAAGAAAGAACAAACTCAACTATAGAAACTTACTATGGGAATAGGGAAGACTGAGATTCATCTTCAGAGAAGGTGTGAAGACAAAAAAAAAAACCCTCTTTTACTCCAAAGAGTAATGTTAAGTGGCTCCCTGTCCAGAGAGCATTTATAGAACTCAAAAAAGTTTAAAAATCAAATGAGAGAGATTGAGGGAAAAATAAAAATAAAAACCATCCAAGAAAAAGAAGATTGTGGAAAAAAAATTAACCAACTAAAAAAGGAGATAGAGTCTTAGAGAAGAAAATAATTTTTTGAAAATTAGAATTGGTCAAGCGATAAGAAATCCAAAAAATAACAAAACAGAACATAAAAAATGAATAGAACAGAATGTGTAAATCGTATAAGAAAAACAACAGATCTGGACAACAAATCAAGAAGAGAAAATATAAGCATAATTGGACTACCTGAAAGCTCTGACCAAAAAAAGAACTTTGACATAATAATACAAGAAAGAATCAAAGAAAATTGTCCTGGAGTAATAGAACTGGAGAGAAAAATAGAAACATAACAAAAATCACCAATCATCACCTCTAAGAGATCCTTTGTGGAAAACACATAAGAATATTATTGCCAGATTTCAAAATTCCTAAATCAAAGAGAAAATTTTGCAAGAAACAAAACAAAACAACAAAAAAACTAATTCAAATATGCTGGAACTATGATTAGAATTATACAGGACTTCTCAGCAGCCACAATAAAAGATCAGAGCTCCCAGAATCATATATAATGGCAATTAAAAGAAGTAGGCCTGTGGCCAAAAATATCATATCCAGCAAAATTATCCATAATATTGAATGAGAAAAATACACATTTAACGAACTTGCAGATTTTCAGGACTTTCAACCAAACCCTAATTTGATAGAAAAAATTAATATATAAGAAACATTAGCAAAGATTAATTTCAAGGAACTTAATTTGGACAAATTGTTTATGTTTTTTACATGGTAATATATATCATATGTTTAACATTAACATCAGTAATTGGGTAGCTCAAAAGAAAGACTGGGACAGAGTTGAGTATGATCTGACTCTAAAAAGCAAAACTGTCTAGGAAAAAATAAAAATTTTAATCATTCTATACAAATGAAGTGCAGAGGAAGAATAAATACAGAGACATTAGAGGTAGGAGGAGGGTTCATGGGTCTTGAAAACTTATTTACATTGGGAATGGATTAAATAGGCAACACTATATTTATTACATAAAGAGTATAACACCCTCCAAAATTTATAAAGAAATAAGGGGGCAGCTAGGTGGCAGCTAGGTGACACAGTGGATAGAGAGAGCACCAGCCCCGAAGTCAGGAGGACCTGAGTTCAAATCTGGTCTCAGACACTTAACATTCCCTAGCTGTGTGACCCTGGGCAAGTCACTTAACCTCAATTGCCTCAGCAAAAAGAAAAAAAAGAAAAAAAAAGAAATAAGGAGGGAAAGAATATGGGGCATAAAAGGATAAAGAAGGAAGCAAAGGGGGGGAAGTGAGGAGAAGATAAGCGAGGGATCCATGGATAGGGGGAGGTTAAGTAATAGCAAGGCAAATTAAGGAACAGAATTAAAGTAGAAGAGTTAGCAGAAATAGAAAATAAGAGATATACAGAAACACTATAACATGGATCAGGAGAAAAAATTTATTAGGAAAAAAAGTGTGCATAGCAATCACTGATTTTAGACAAAGTCAGACTTAAAGATTCAATCAAAAGACAAATTTACATTATATATCAACCATATTAATATTATTTTAGATACTTGTTTACATATGAGTAATTTTGTATATGTATATATGAGCATATTTAGGTATGTATGTATGGATATAGTTTTATGTATGTGTATATATAGATGTATGTATATGTTAGTGGGTTTATGTATGGGTATGAATATGTATTATATGTGTGTGTGTTTATATATATGTATATATGTGTATATGTATGTGTGTATGTGTGTGTGTATATATACTTAACTGTAGTCTGCTTAGGGGAAGTAAAGAGAATGAAAGGGAAAAAAAAATAAAGTAAAAAGAAGTACACACCAGAGAACAAAAGAATAACCTCCAAGAAGCAATGAAAAGAGGCACACTCATATAATCTCTTCTATTATTATAGATGCTTTCTTGAAATGGAAATTCATTTTTATATATTTTGAGTCCTCCCTGATATTCTGTTGGGCACAAGAGAAAGAAAAAAAAATCAAAGAAAAGAAAAATAATTTTTTTTAAATTTTATTTTATTTTAAAATACACATTGTTTTATAAATCATGTTGAGAGAGAAAAATCAGGAAAAAAAAAGGAAAAACCACAGAAGAGAAAAAAAAAAAACAGAAAAAAAGAAGTGAACATTGCATGTGTTGATTTACATTCAATCTTCATAGGTTTTGTTTGTTTGTTTGTTTGTTTTTTTCTGGATCCAGATGGCATTTTCTATCCAAAGTTTATTGGGATTGCAAGTCTTTCATAGTAGATCATCCCACAATCTTGCTGTTACTGTGTACAATGTATTCCTGGTTCTGCTTGTTTTGCTTAGCATTAATTCATGTAAATCTTTCCAGGCTTTTCTTTTTGTTTGTTTGTTTAAAATTTACTTACTTAATATTTTCCACAGTTACATTCAAAACAATTTTTTTACATTTGTTTTTAAGATTTTTGAGTTCTAGATTCTCTTTCTTATCCCCATCAACAATTAAGAAACCACGTGTGACGTTATGCAAAACATTTCCATAAAATTCAAGTTGTGAAAAAACAAAACAAAACATAAATCTTTCATTCTGATGAAAATAAAAACCTTCAATAAAAATTAAGTTAAAAATAAAGAGAGAGATAGAAATAGAGAATGCTTTAATCCATATACAGACTCGATCATTTCCTTCTCTGGGTATGGATAGGATTTTTATCATAAATCCTTCAGAGTAAGTATGGATGATTGTACTACTGAGAATAATAGTCATTTACAGCTGGTAACATTGCTATTACTTTGTACACAGTACACAGACTTTGTTCATATGGAAGACTTTCCAGGATTTTTTTTTCTCCTGAGAGCATTCTGTTCATCATTTTCCAGAGAATAATAATACTCCATCAGAAAAACTTGCTTCGAAAATTCTTTTACGATTACTAGTGCTAATTGTATTTCCACCCCATTTATTCTCTCTTCTTTTACCCTGTTCCTCTTCAAAAGTGTTTTGCTCTTGATCACTCCCATCCTCAATAGGCTCTCTCTTTTGTCACTCTCCCTCCATTTCCCAAGTCCCATTCTCCTCCTATTTTCCTGCAGGGAAAGATAGATTTCTATACCCTTATTGATATGTATATTACTGCCTATTTGAGTCAGTTCTGATGAGAGTTAGGTTCACTCATTCACACACTTGTCTCTATCCTCCCCTCCACTGTAAAAGCTTTTATTTGTCTCTTTTTTTATGGCAGATAATTTCCACCATTCTACTTCTCCCTATTCCTTCCTGCCAGTACATTCCTCTCTTACTCCTTAATTTCATCATTTTTAAAAAAGATATTATCACTTTATCTTCATCTCACACCCATGCTCTCTGTCTATGTATACTCCTGACTGCCACAATAATGAGAACATTCTAATAAGTTATAAGTATCATCCTTCCATGTAGGAATGTAAACAAATAAATCTTATTAAGTCTCTTATGATATCACTTTCCTGATTACCTCCTTATGCTTCTCCAGAGTCCAGATCTTTCTAAAATCAGCTTGTTCATCTTTTTTCATAAAACAATAATATTCCTTTATCTTCATATAACACAACATATTCAACCTTCCCCAATAGATGGGCATCTGCTCATTTTCCAGTTTTTTGTAACCACAAAAAGAGATGCTACAAACATTTGTGCACATGTGGATCCTTTCCCCTCCTTTATGATTTTCTTGAGATATAGATCCAGTAGTGCCACTGCTGGATCAAAGGGTATGCATAGTTTGAGAGCTCTTTACGTTCCAAATTGCTCTTCAATGTGGTTGGATCAATTCACAACTCCACCAACAATGCATGTTTCCCAGTTTTCTCACATCTCCTCCAATATTTAGTATTATCTTTTCCTGTCATCTTAGCCAATCTGAGAGCTGTAATCTCTTTGCTAATATTTTATTTAAAATTTTTGCATTTAATATTCATTAGGGTGATTGTTCTGTAATTTTCTTTCTCTGTTTTGGCTCTTCCTGGTTTAGGTATCAGTGCCGCATTTGTGACATAGAAGTAATTTGGCAGGATTCATTCATTACCTATTTTTACAAATAGTTTACATAATATTGGAATTGCTTTTCAAATGTTTGGTAGAATTCACTTGTACAGGAGGATCTGGGAAGATTGCCAAATAGGTAAATTTCAAGCTCCCCAGATTTTCCTCACAAATAGAACAAATTTGCACCTTAGGATGAACAAAGACTGGTGAAAAATCAAGACGACTTGGGACAGAACAGGGATCCTCCAGGTACAACCAGAGAAGATCTGAAGAAAGACCCCAGGCTGGAGATTAACCCATATGAGGTGCAAGCACCTCTGGACTAGCTCCACAGAAATATCAAGTGGGGACTCCTCAGTTAGATAGATATGGCTAAAGCCTCAGCAAGAACCACGGAAATTTTCACCTTTCAACTCCAGGACAGGAGACTGGGAGGACTGAGTGAACTTCAACAGATTGGAAATGTTAGGCCCAGATGTGCTGCAGAGATGCAGCCCTAAGTGAGAAGAAACCAGAAACAACCAAGAAGGGGTGTTGCTAGCTGTGGGCACTAGTAGAAGGATGGAGCTAAAGGGAAACAATTTTGAAGCATTATTCCATTACCCCACGATTAGAAGTGCTTGCACTAATACTTATTTAAAAAAATGAATAAGAAAAAAAATTTCAGATATGCAGGAACTATCAGCAACTAGAATAAAAGATTACAAATCCTGGAATCACATCTAACAACGATCAAAAAAACTAGACCTGTGGCCAAAAAATATCATAAATAGCAAAAGTATCTATAATTTTGAATGAGAAAAAATGGACCTTCAACAAACTTGCAGATTTTCAGGACTTTTCTATCACACAAACCCAAACTTTACCGAAAATTTAACATATAAAAGCCAATATCCAAGATTAGTTTTAAGGAACTCGACATAGATAAACTGTTAAAACATGAACAAATTGTTTGTTTTTTTAACATGGGAAATTTATACCATATATTTAAGATTGACATCAACAATAAGGTAGCTCAAAAGAAAGATTAGCAGAATTAAGGTAAAAATAGTATTCATATTACACAAATGAGGTACAGAGAAAGAGTAGACAAAGAGGCACTAGAGGGAGGAGGAGGGCTCATAATTCTGAAAACCTACTCATATTGGGAATGGGTTCAATAGACATTTATATATATATATATATATATATATATATATATATATATATATATATGCCAGGAAGGGTATAGCATCCTTCAAAATTTATAAAGAAATAAGGGGGGAAGGATAGGTGCATGGGGAACCAAAGGGTGAGGGAAGAAGATAAGGGAGTGATCCTTGGGGCAGTGAGGAAGGGTGGCAGTGGAAGTTCAGTAATAGCAAAGCAAGTTACCAAAGCAGAATTTAGTTAAAGTCAGCAGGGATAAGAAAGACATGTATGTGTGTGTGTGTGTGTGTGTGTGTGTGTGTGTGTATCTACATATCTATCTATCTATCTATATAGATATAGATATGTAGATACACACACACACACACATAAATTTATCCTAACTATAGCTTGTTTAGAGGTAGGAAGGGGTGAAAAGGGGGGAAAGAAGAATTCACTTGTAAATCTATCTGGTCCTGGAGATTTTTTCTTTGGTAATTCATTGATAGCTTGTTCAATTTCTTTTTTTTTTTTTTTCTAAAATAGAACTATTTAAGTAATTTATTTCCTCTTCTGTTAATATGGGCAATTTATATTTTTGTAAATATTCATCCATTTCAGCTGCATTGTCAGATTTCATGCTATACAGTTGGGCAAAATAGTAATAAATATAATGTCTTTTGTGCCTCTTCCTGTGATCTAATTTGTCCCTTGATACCTCCCCTTTCCTATTCTTCCAGTAAAATTCTTTTCTACTCCCAACAACCTCCATCCATGGGATGCTCTCCTCTAACTGTCCCAATAACAGATATAGTTCTCAATAATTACAGAAATCATTTTCCCATTTAGGAATGTAAACAGTTTAACCTTTAAATAATACATATATTTTCCCCTGTTTACCTTTCTATGGTTCTCTTGAATCCTGTGTTTGAAGACTAAATTTTCTGTTTAATTCTAGTTTTTTTCAATAAAAATGATTGAAAGATTCTAACTTCATTGAAGATTCATTGTCTCCCCTGAAAAATGATGCTCAGTCTAGTTAGGTAGTTAATTCTCGATTGTAACCCCAAATCCTTTGCCTTTTAGAATATGGTATTCCAGATCCTCTGATCCTTTATTATAGATAATGCCAGATCCTCAGTAATCCTGACTGTTGCTTCTTGATACTTGAATTGCTTTTGTCTGTCATCTTGCAGTAATTAAGCTTTGCAACAATGTTCTTTGGGATTTTCCTTGTGGGATCTCTTTTTGAGGGAAATTACTAGATTTTTTCAATGATTACTTTCCCCTCTGTAGAATATGAGAGCAGTTTTCTTTAAGGATCCCTTAAAGAATGCTATCCAAGGTTTTTTTGTTTTTGTTTTTATTTTTTGTTTTTTGGTCATGCCCTTCAGGTGGATTGATAATTTTTAAATTGTCTCTTTTGGATCTATTTTCCAAGTCAGCTTTCCAATGAGATATTTTATATTTTCTTCCATTTTTTATTCTATTTAGTTTGATTGACTGATTCTTGATATCTCATAGAGTCATTAGTTTCCATTTGTCCCCTTCTGGTTTTTAATGTGTGATTTTCTTCAATTAGCTTTTTAAATTTCTTTTTCCATTTGATTAATTCTACTTTTTTTTTAATTTTATTTTACTTGAAAAACATATGTATGGGTAATTCTTCAACATTAACCCTTACATAGCTTTCTGTTACAGATTTTTCCCCCCAGCTCCCCACCCCTCCCCTAGATGCCAGGATATCCACTACATGTTAATTATGTTAAAATACTTGGCAAATCGAATATATGTATACATATTTCCAAACTTATCATTGTTGTGCAAGAAAAATCGTATCTAC
>JAJPUD010008121.1:0-58405 GCA_023553655.1 Myrmecobius fasciatus | reverse complement strand
GTTGTGGTCCACATTTCACATCCCTCTCTCTGGGTGTATATGGCTAATTAATTCTACTTTTGAAGATGTTGTTTTCTTCAGGGATTTTTTTTTTTTTTTGCATTTGGCCTATTGTATTTTTCCCCTGAGGCAATTGGGGTTAAGTGACTTGCACAGGGTCACACAGCTAAGAAGTATTAAGTGTCTGAGACCAGATTTGAACTCAGGTCCTCCTGACTTCAGGGCTGGTGCTCTATTCACTTCACCACCTAGCTGCCCCTGGCCTATTGTATTTTTTAAGGAATTGCCTTCCTTTTCCAAGTTGTTGACACTCTTTTGTGTACCTCTCATTTCTTTTCTCATTTTCTCCCTGCCTCTCTTATTTGCTTTTTTAAAGTCTTTTGTGAGCACTTCCAAGAAGCCCCTTTGGACTTGAGACCAATTCATATAACTCTTTGAAATTTCCTCTGTGGAGATTTTGTCCCCATCTGAGTTGGTGTTTTGGTCTTCCCTGTCCTCACAGTAGTTTTCTATAGTCAAGGTTCTTTTCTCTTTTTTGCTAATTTTAATTTTCTTTTGATATTTCCTCTTTTTTTACTTTTATGATGAGCTCTGCTCCTTGGGTAAAAGGGGCACTGTCCCAAGCTTCCTGTGCAGCTCTGAGCCTTGGCTTCAATCACAGGGGCTCCTTATGTTTGCAGGGGGTAGCTTTGCCTGCTCTTTTCAGGAAAAGCCTGGTTTCCCAGAATTCACCTTCTGAGCTGGAACTGGAGGCTGCCCCACTGATCTGCTTCTCTAATGAGTCAGAACTGAGGGTCTCAGTTGATGATCTGCTATAATTAAGACCCTCTCACTGACTTTCCTAGACTCCTTCTGAGCTGGGCTGAACACCCCTTTTACCCCAGTGAGACTGACCTTTCTTGAAGTTTTTCCACTCTGGAGCTGGAGAGTGGTTTCATTCCATTAGACTTTGTTCAGAGATTTGGTTTCATGTGGTTTTTGAAGGAAACTTGGACAGTCAAGCAGCTTCCTTTGCCATCTTGGATTTTCTCTGTAGACAAAAAAAAAAAAAAAAAAATCAAGAACCAGGGTGTGGTTTCAAGCAAGGGGAAGACAAACAACTGGTTTAACTCCAGACTAAGAGGGAAGATAGGAAAAATGGGAGAGGAAGTGGGCAGCTATAAGTAAACTGCAAGGCTGGGGTTTTTAATCAATCAATAAACATTTATTAAATGTCTACTATGCTCCAATTTTGGAAACAGTAAAGCTAGTTAATGGGAGGGGGTTGTTCAGTCATTTCTTTAGTTGTGTCCAATTCTTGTATTTCCATTTGAGGTTTTCTTAGCAAATATACTAAAGTGGTTTGCCATTTCATTCTTCAGCTTAATTTACAGTTGTGGAAACCAAAGCACATAGGGTTAAATGACTTGCTCAGTTTCATACAGATGGTGTCTGAGACTGGATTTGAACTCATGAAGAGGAGCTCTTACTGATTTCAAGCCTAATTTTCCTTCCACTATGCCATATAGTTGCCCTACAGGTAGAGAGACTGAGATCCAAAAGAAGTGCACAATTCAGGGGATGGTTGGAGAGCCCTGATGTACTAAATAATCAGTACTAAAAGCAGGCAGGCCTTGCTCAAAGAGGAAACAACAGCAAGACAAAATCAATATTGAGGTAGTGAACTTTACATCAAGTTTTTTATATTCCCTTTAAGACCAATATTGAGTCCTAAGTTTGGGAAAAAGTTAATTCAAGTTACTAAGGTTCAAAGATTATAATAGGGTCAGGGAACCATGATTATAATACATCATTTATGTCATACTTTCAGTTATAAAATACTTTCTTCATAATAGTATGGTGAAATAAAGTATTTAAATTAATAGGATTATATATTTAGAAATGAAAAGAACTTTAGACATCAAGACCATGTCTCTCATTTTACAAATGAAAAACTAAGCCTCCATCTATATATGTGTGTAGGGAATATGGGGATGAGTAGAGATTTCATTGACTTGGTGGACTTTGAACTCAAATCCTCTGACTTTCCAATCAAAGCTCTTTCTTTTGAACTAGGTTGTTGGAAATTGAAGTTAATGAGGAAATTGAACCTAGGATGTTATGTGACTTGTCTGTGATCATACAATTAATAGATTGTAGAGTTCATTGCATTGTATCCTATTTTTTCCCCATAGAGATATTCAATTTAGATAAATTATAAAGAAATTTTTAAAATAAACAAGAATCTACAAAGAAGCAAAGATGGGCAGTTCTGAGTATGATTTCTACTATTATACATGCTTTCTTAAAATGGAAATTTATTGTTACATATTTTGAATCCTCTCATTATCTGCTGTGCACATGATAATGTTTCTTTTTCTTTTTCTATTTTTTTCTATTTTGAATTTGTTTTAAATACATTTAAAAATCTAAAAGAAAAATTAACAAATAAAAAGAATAAATCAATCAATAAACAAGAACCTGCTCAAAATCTCCAGTTATAGAAATCACTAATTGAATAATCTGAGCTTTAGAGGAAGAGACCTCAGAGAACATCTTATTCAAGTTATATTTGAAAGAGAATCATCTACCCTAAAAGTGGTAATTTAGTTTTGAAAACTTCCAGGAAGGGAAACCTCTAAGCAACCTTTCCACTTAAGATAGTCTATTAGGAAATTTTTCCTTATATCTTCCATGTATGTGGTGATTACATGTTCCCTCTCTGGGTCCTGCCATGTATGCCATGGTCACATGTTCCTTACATAGATACTTCCAGTCATGATTCCATTGTGTGTCTGCTCTTCTCATTGATAGTATGTATATTAATGGGAGAATTTGCTCCAGCTTGTTGAGCTTAATGGTCCCTTGTTACTTTTATTACTATGCTATCACTGCGTTTGTTTTTATCTCAGAAAGACCATTAAAAATCTTGCTCATATGTACTCTTGGAAAAGTTTGGTAATAACAAAAGTGAAAGAGAACAGACCAATTAGTCAAGTACTAATTAAGACCTGAACTGTTTTGGAAGAAAACTGCATATAGTATTTATGTGAGAAATGAGTCACTTAGGATGAGAAAACATGAACGGGTTGTAATCTATATCTTTAGAAGACATGTCCACACTAATCAAATTAGATATTCATTGATATATGTAATATACATATTGCAAAATATACCAAGACATGGATCTCTATATGTGCAGATATAATTTTCTAATACTATTTAATCTTCAGCGCATCAATATATGAAATAAATTTAATATTTTGAATTATATATATTTTTTTAAATTAGCTACACAGTGGAAAGAGTATGGGGCCTAGAGTCAAGAAGACTCATCTTCCTGAGTTTATATCTGGTCTCAGATAATTACTAGCTTTGTGACCCTGGGCAAGTCATTTAATCCTGTTTGCCTAAATTTTCTCATTTGTAAAAATGAGTTGGAGAAGGAAATAACAAACTTTTCCAGTATCTTTGCCTAAAAAGACTCCAATTGTGGTCACAAAAAGTCAGATACAACTGAAAACAGCTGAACAAAAACAACCACGACCTTATAAAATAATATTCAGATTTCCCACAAAATTGGACTAATTAGCACATTATTATGTTATATCAGTCCTGATGTAAAATCAGGGCTGAGTTTTTTAGTGATGTTGCTCGTATTATATGCTGCACAGATTTTAATGCTCTCCTGCTTTTCTCTGTCTGCCTGAATAAACCTGTCACATTTAATAACAAATTCAATATTGCAATTAGTTCCAGCAACTTTGTCTTGCCCTGAAAAAAATATTAAATCAACACCATCATTCTACAAAAAATCACATTAAACACAATTTAAAATAGCTGTATAATAAATGGCATGATTGTTTAACCTAACATAAAATATACTTCTGATAAATCATTTTAAAAACTGAAAGTAGAAAAAAATAAATTCAATTACTCCCCCTTCAAAATATAGGTAAAACTACACTCTATCAGATATTTAGTTAAGCTCCTATTGTGCCAGACTTTGTGGATTGCCGAGCATATAAAGACAAAAACAGAACAATCCCTTTCCTTAAGGAGCTTATCCCCAATTGGAAAGATTTCCATACTTAAAATTAATAAAATAAAGATAGAGTGATTGTGTATGTGTGTAGAATGGGACATACTAACAGCTGCTAGAATTAGAAAGGTTCTCAAGTGAATGTATATGCATTCAAACTGAGCTTTAAAGGAAGCTGGGGTTTCTAAGAATTCTAAGGTAATTCCCTCCCTCCTCTATCCCCTCTCACTTTTCAACTCCATTTTGCGTGTTGTTTTCTTCCATTAAAATATACACTCACTCAGGACAGGAATTATCTTCCTTTTTACTTGTAAAAATGCTTGTTGACTTGTCTTGTTGAGTTCTAAGAGGTGGAGGTGAGAAAGAAGAGTATTCCAAACATGGGAGGCTAGGGTTGGAAGTGGGAGGAAAGGCAGCCTGTGAATAGACATAAAGGAAGGAGATAGAGCATCATAAGTACTTGGAGGGGAAAGTATAAGACTGAAAAAATAGGCTATCGTCAGGTTGTGAAGGGCTTTAAATGCCAAACAGCAGAGTTTATATTTGATTCTCAAGGCAATAGAGAGCCATTGAAGATTATATCAGGGGAAGGAAGTAAGGAGTGACAAGCTAAAGACTGTACTTTAGGAAAATCTCTTTTGCAATGATGTGAAAAATAGATTGGAGAGGAGAAAAGCATGAAGCTAGGAAAGCAAATAGAAGATTTATTGAGGCCAGAGATGATGTAAGCCTAAACTAACCTTCATGTCTAAACTAGGATGGTTGCCATGTGAGTGATGGTAGTAATAAGATTAATATCACCACTGATGCCTTGTATTAAGACACAATACTTCTTTGAAGGATTTTAGAGTTCTCTAAAGATGTTTTCTTATTACTCAACCTAAGATTTAATATATTTCTATTTTACTGGCATTTCCATCCCATAAGGACTCTGAAACCAAGTTTCTGTCTTGACCTGACCAGGAAGGCTTGACTTTTCTGATATATGAGATAAGTAGTTTGCTAACTGAGGTTCTATTGTAAGGCCCAAAGAAGGACCTTCTCCCAAACCTCTTCCTCATCTAATTTTTGACATCTAAAATTCTCTTCACAGCAGATACATCATTTTATTACATAATTAGAGAAGAGCCTAAAAAGACTCCTTGGAGAGAGATTATATTTGTTGAAATTCAAAGTAAGGTATAAATGTATAAATGGTTAATCAGATATAAAAACAAATATCAAAGTCTTTCCACAGAACAGTCTTTTAGTAGTGAACAAGGATCAAAACCCAGAAAGCTTTTCAAGCCTGAGGATAAGGGAAAGAAATTAGGCAAGTGAAAGGACATAGAGGAGACCAGGAATCTTAGATACAAATTATGTCAAGTTCACATATTTGGTGAGCACAAATTTTTCCTCTATCTCATTTATAAGTTTTCTACTTCTTATGGCCCCTTTTCCTTGTTATACTCCATCTATCTCCTTTATGAGAATAGATCCTTATAAGACAATAATAGTACATAGGTAATATTCCTATGTGTGCATAAACACCAAGAAATCTAAAATCAGATAGCAAAAAACTGTTTTTCTGCTAGAAGAACATTTTCCATTGAGGGGAATCTTTTCCCTGACAATTATTATTCAAGATAAATGGCTCTTAATGATGTTGCTTTTACTATTTGCAAAAGGCATTTTGTATTCATAGATTCAGAACTGGAAGGGACTTTAGACATCAAACAATCTAATCTTATCATTTTTTGGAAGAGAAAATTGAGGACCAAAAGGATTAACTGATTTGCCCAAAGTCTTAAAAGCAGTAATAGAATCTATATTTGAACCCAGATCATTTGAGTCCAGATGAGAGCCAGGACTTTCTGTTATCAGGATGATCAAGGGGAGAGTTCTCTGAACAGTCAACACAAGTATTCCCCTCCACTTAAGTGCAATGTATGCACTTATATAAGCACTATGGTGCACTTTCTATAATGAAGAAAAGATATAGCTTGAGGACACTATTCATTTAACATTCTTTTCCATATTTTTACCAAGCAAGCCTCTGATCTTAAATTCATTATTTGAATAGACCATAGGAATTTAGATTTGACTTTCAGACCAGGAAGAGAATGCACTGAGCATAGGAGCATAGGAGCATAGCAGTGAGTATTCTGGTCTGCTTGACAGATAAATTTCCCAATGTATATAGTCTTTTGTGAATTTGATTAGTGGATCTGGATCTAGTTGTTACTTCATTCACCCATATCATGTGTAAGGACAAAATCCAGCAAGTGATCCCCTTTAATTATCCATCATGAGTCAAAGGATTACAAAGCAAGGTACCTGATCTACTTCTCAGAGATTTCTCTGACCTGACTCAAGAGATCAAATGATTTGGCTAGTTTTCTCTTCTCTCCCAAATAAGTTCATAGTCATCTCTTCAGTTCTGAATCTTGTTCACCTGAGTAATAGTTGCTGGTCCCAACAGTCACATAACTTTGGATACCCTGTGACTCTGCCTTGGGTTAACCAAAGGAAAATTGGCAATCTCAAGAGGGAGAGAATGGTGATTTATAAAAGGGAGTCTTCTGAAAGGATTTAATATTCAAGATTATATCATATTTACTTGGCATTCTTTCTGTCCTTAATCCGAGTACATCCCTTACATTTGTAGCTTGTTTAAATTCAAAATAGTTTGCACTTGATATTTTCTTTTGAAATGTCTGAAATTGTGATGATCTGGAAATTAAATCTTGTTCACTTTTGAGAGCCAGGATGTGTACTATGAAACAAGGGCCACTGTCTGTATTTCTCTCTGCACATACAGGATGTTCTCATAGCTGGATCTAATCAAATAACAAACTAATCCAACTTTCATTTTGGGAGCAAACAGGATTTTCTGTTTTATTGTCTATGAAGGAAAGGTTGGAGGGGTCAAGAAATGAAATGTAAAGGAGATGGAAGGTTAGGGAGAGGAGTCAAATTCCAATTCCTAAAACTGGAAAAATTTTATGAAATAAAGTTTCTTTTTGCCATTTTCTATGAAGAAAATAATGACTTTTTTTCTTATCCTATAGTATACCTTTCATCCTATTAATAAAATCCCATATCCACCTATTTCACTTGCCTACTACAAACTATTCTGGGTGAATAGAATGGGTGAAAGATTATTCTGGGTCAATTGAAACAGTAAAAGGTTCCTCTCTCCCCCCCCCCCCCCATATAAAAGCAATTTGTTAACTTCTATGGTTAATTAGTCAATGGTCAATAAAAGACTGCCTTGAATTAGCTCTTTAATTAGCTTCCTTGTTTCCACTTTCATAGCCCCAAGCAATGAAAAAAAGCTCTTCCTCATTTCCACTTTCATAGCCCCAAGTCTCAATTTAGTACTCTGTAGTCAAGGTCCTCATACTAGTTGCTCTTTCTATTTTACCCTTAAACTTTCTTCTGTATCCTTTCAAAAGAACCTTGAACAATTTCCCTCCATTATCTCTTGCCAATACTCTCTCTAGCATTCCAAGTCTTCTGCTACTATCATCTTACCCCTCTTCAAAGTTATTACTTCATTATTTTCCTGTCCAGAAGCTCCTTATATTATTCTAGTATTTACTTCCTAATGTATTGCTTGAAAATGAATGCAACATCCTTGAGGGAGAGTTGTCTTATTTTTATGTTTACATCCTTAGTGTAGAATGCATTTAATAAATGATTAATGATTAATTCATTAATATGTAATTGTGGTCCCCACTCCCCCCCCCAAAAAAAAAAGAATATGATCTCCTTGCAGGTAAGGACCTTTGTTTTTGGAGCTTGTATGCTGGATAAAGCTTGCTAGTACAGTGCCTTAAACATTAATAAATGCTAGTTGAATTTAATTGCATTGGATTTATATACCGTCCTTCCTTCTTCTCAGTCATCTCTATAGTAACTTGTATTGCCATCCCCTTTTAACCCCACTGATATCTTTGGTTATCCCTGATTTATTGCCAAATATGTCTTTTTCCCCTTTCCTAGCATATAGTAGATGCTAAATAGTTGTTCTTTATTTTGCAACTGTATGTTTTCTCGATGTTAAACTACAGATCTTTTGTTTCTTAGATTTCTATTTACCTATCATTCATTCAACCTGAATGTAATTATTTCTTCTAAATCTCTAGTCTTCATCATTTCCTTTTCTCCAAGTAACTCATTCCAAACTTTCAGCTTTTGTAGCAGAACCTTTTTTCTTTCTCTTCCTCTTAGAAGTTTCTCTTTTAATAGATCCAAGGTTAGTTATGTCTTCCTAGTAGGTCAAATTCCCATGATGCCACAAAAATAGACAGACTTTACAAGGGGGAAAAATTTTTGGAGGTGAGCTTTGCAGTGTAAGTAATATCAACTTGAGATATTTAAAACTAGAGGAGGGCTGGGCAAGAAGCCTACTACCATTACTTCTTTTATTTCTAAAATAGTGGTCTACAAACCACCAGGAAGTGACTGAGTGTACCTTAAGATATTCTTACTTGGACCAGATCTTCATCTATCTTCTCCCAAATCCTGCCTGTTATTACCTACCCCCCCTTTTTTTTTTTTTTTTTTTTGCTTTTTTGCTGAGGCAATTGAGGTTAAGTGACTTGCCCAGGGTCACACAGCATCTACCCTTATATTTCACTTGAAAAGTTTGAAAATAAACTAGATTCAAAGAATAGTGTTCATGTGTATCTCAGGAACCTGTAATAGAATAAATTCTTTATTCAATAATAAGACTATACCATCCCCAATAATTTCATCAAGACAATAAGCTGCTCTTACCACTAAAGTATTCAAAGTTGTGAGTGGAAAAAAATCACTGCTGAAGTAAAGATTTATGTTTAGAGGTTGAGTCTTCCTAGCTCCAGAATTCAATATGATGGTTACTATATAATTAGACTCTATACTTTTAAAAAAAATTCTTACTAAAGAATAAAAGACAATAATAGGAGAATCACAGTAAACATTTGTAACACACTAATACATGCTTTAAAATTGTTTCAATTACATTAAAAAGAGACTCATAGAAAGAGATACTTGAATTTTTTTTCTTTTTCTTTTTTTTTGCTTTTTTGCTGAGGCAATTGGGGTTAAGTGACTTGCCCAGGGTCACACAGCTAGGGAATGTTAAGTGTCTGAGACCAGATTTGAACTCAGATCCTCCTGACTTCAGGGCTGGTGCTCTATCCACTGCACCACCTAGCTGCCCCGATACTTGAATTTTTAAAACTTTCATTTATAGTCACATTCCTATTTAAATTTATATGCTTTTTTTTTTCCTTGCATAAACCACTACTGTTTTTCTCCAGAGAGCTTGACTGGTAATTGTGATGTTTGAGTAACTGAGATAAGGTTGAATTGGCTAGGTACAACCTTCTACATTATAACTATATCTCCAGAGATTTATTACTTATAATCCATGACAATTGACAGTATTTGCTCTCTTTTTATATTGAAAATTAAGTCTTCATGTCTCCCAATGGTTAGTGACAAGTATCCTAATTAATATGTTATGACCTATATTTATTCTTTGGGAACTGAGTAACATTAACTAATATCTTTTTACTTAAAATAGTTAAATTCTCAAAAGTTGCTTTGAATGTCCAGGAGGCCTAAAAAATTGAGCCAAAAGAGGGTGGAGCCAGATCCAGATGTCAGATTAGAGGCGGCAACCCAGCCAAACTCTCCCAAAACTCTCTTCAAAATAACTCTAATGCTTCAAATGGGATTTTGGAGTGACCAAGAAAAAAAAAGGTTATGGTGAGACATTTTCCCAGACTAAGATAATGCAGAAAGTTAGCAAAAGAGGTCTGTAAAATGGAGGTGAGGGATGGTCAAAAGTGCAGTTGGCAATACCAAAGTTGGAGATGACTGTGAAAATGACAGCAGTAGTTTTGGGAGCTCTGTGCTCAGAGACTTTCTAAGTCACAGTTCCCAGGACTGAGGGGAGAAATTATAGTAGATCACAAGTAAGCAAAAGCTTCAGCCACAGTTCTAGGACCAAGAGGAATATTAGTGCTTGCAGTTTCAGGGTTTTGTTTTTTTTTTTTTTTTTTTTTTTTCTGGATAAAGACCAGAGCATAAATCAAGAGAACAATGACCATACCTCTTTCCAGATAATACCACCTTGGAAGCATCAAAAACTTGCAGACCCACAGAACTAGTTCCAATGCAGACAAGATTAGAAGGGAAGCAATAACCTGGGAAAATATTTTTACATTCAAAGGTTCTGATAAAGGCTTCTTCATTTCTAAAATATATAGAGAATTGACTCATTTACAAGAATTCAAGCCATTTTCTAATTGATAAATGGTCAAAGGATATGAATGGACAATTTTCAGAAGAAGAAATTGAAACTATTTGTAGTCCTATGTAAAGGTTCCAAATCACTATTGATCAGAGAAATGCAAATTAAGACAACTCTGAGGCACCACTACACACCTCTCAGATTGGCTAATATGACAAGAAAAGATAATGACGAATGTTGGAGGGGATGTGGGAAAACTGGGACACTGTTTGGTGGTGGAACTGTGAACAGATCCAGCCATTCTGGACAGCAATTTGGAATTATGCTCAAAAAGTTATCAAACTGTGCATATCCTTTGACCCAGCAGTGTTTCTACTGGGCTTATATACCAAAGAGATCTTAAAGGAGGGGGGACCCACATGTGCAAAAATGTTTGTGGCAGCCCTTTTTGTAGGGTAAGAAACTGGAAAATGAATGTGTGCCCAGCAATTGGGGAATGGCTGAATAAATTATGGTATACGAATATCATGGAATATTATTGTTCTGTAAGAAACAATCAGCAGGAGGATTTCAGAGAGGCCTGGAGAGACTTGCATGAACTGATGGTGAGTGAAATGAGCAGAACAGGAGATCTTTATACATCGCAACAACAATACTATATGATGATCAATTCTGAAGGATGTGGCTCTATTCAACAATGAAATGTTTCAAACTAGTTCCAATTGTTCAGTGATAAAGAAAGCCATATACACCCAGAGAGAGGGATATGAATGTGGACCACAACAGAACATTTTCATGCTCTCTTTTGCCTTACTTTCAACATCATTAATCAAAATTTCTATTCTCTCTACAGCAAATTGAATACAATAATAATATATGATCTATGTTAAATGATAGTTGGGAAGAAAGCCTTTGTAAATAGTAAAGTTTTGATGGAAACATTGTTATTGAGGGAAGGAAAAGTATATTTGGAAGGATGACAACATGAAAATGTATTTGGAGTGATAAATATAAATGACATCAACTTCAAAGAAGGAAGAATTATTGAATGATAGTAGATTGTGGCCTGGAAATGACACTGAGAATCAAAGAATGAATGTACCACATTTTAATCATTGCAGTGAATTGGGCAGCAGAAAAAAATAATTCATCTTCTAATAGAGAAGGTTGATATTGAAGCAATGCTATTTTGGAAAAGCTAGATTTCATTTTAAGTGAGGTAGTGAAATGAATAGTTGAGAAAAATGTCAAGGATGTAGAGAACTTCGCTTACCATGGAGGAGTTCAATGGAGTAAAATTGAAGGAGTTAATCAGAAAGGGAAGAGTGAGGTTGCAAAAGTATTCATTCAGTTGAACTAAATTAGAATAGAGTGAGAATGGAGATGGAGAGAGGGTTGGTGAGACAAATTGGGGAGTGAGAGATTTTAGCCAAAATTTGTGTAGCAAATGCAAATCTGATGGAGCAATTTGGGACATAGTTAGATCTACATCTTATAACTAGGGGAGGAAGGATGGTTGGATGTGTATTATTTTATTCATTCACCACTTTTATTTAACAAACATTTAAGTGTCTACTGTAGTAGCAGCTAAGTGGAAACACTGGATTTAGAATCCAGAAGACTATCTCAGATACTAGTAATGTGATTCTGAACAAATCACTTAATCTTTTTCAGCCTCAGTTTCCTCATCTGTAAAATGGAAGATGATAATTATAACATGTACTTCCTAGAGTTGTTGTGAGGATTTAAACAAGATAAGATAGGAAAAGTACTTTATTATATTTAAAATGCTATATAAATCATCATCATTATTATTAGCATTCAGAGTACTGTACTTGCTGTTGGGAATCTGTTGTTCTGATTAGAATTTTGGTATGATATTGCCAACTGGAAGTTTCTCCTCAGGTGAGTTTGGTTTCTTTGTGGAATTTCCTCTTACTGAGAAGGAAGAGATGGGCAGGCAGATAGCACATGACTGCCAAATTTAAAACTAAATGTAAATGTAGTGAGGAAATAAGTAAAGCAGTAATCCCAAACAGGTGGGCTTAATGACAAAGGGTTGTCCTCAGCTGTTTTGAGACTGGTTTTAATGGAAATATATGTAAAGAGAAAGGAGGAATTTGTAGATTAAGAAGAAGGAAAAGTTAAAACTAACAAAGTTATTTGGTTTTTTTTTTTTTAGATCATTGCCCTATAACATGTATTTCAAGGCATGGTTGAGAAGAATACTGCCCTGAGAGTAAGAAGTCAGATGGCTTCAGTTCAAGTCCCAATTGTACCACTAACTATTTGTGTGTCCTTAGGCAATTTACTTCATCTATCTGGCCTTGAGTTTACTAATCAGCAAAATAAGTTGGACTTGATAATCTGTAAAGTTATTTTCATTTAAAATACCATTATTTTGTATAAGATCAAAACTGATGTGAGAAACATCAATCTAGAAGCTCAAGAAAGATGCATTCAAGAGAGATTTGTCTGTAGTTATTATTATAGTTGCCAAAAAGATTATTTCCTTCAATCAGTCAATCAACACTTATTGATCATCTACTTTGTGCTAAACATTGTGCTAAGTGCTGAAGATACAAAGCAAGGCAAAAAGATAGGCCCTGCTCTTATGAAATTTATAGTCTAATGGAACAAGAGAATAAGCAAACAACTATGTACAAACGAGATATGTATTTGATAAATTAGAGATAATTAATACAGTACTAGCATTAAGGGAGATGGAAAAGGCTTTGTATGGAAGCTGAGATTTTACCAGAGATTGGAAGAAAACCAAGGAAGCTTGTACTCAAGAGTTAAGGAGGAGAGTTCCAGAAATAGTAGACAGTCAAAGAAAATGCCTGGAATTTGGATATGTAGTGTGTTGGAGTACATAGAGTGATAGACATGGATTTAAGAAAAACTGGCTTCAAATCTAGCCATAGATGTTTAATAGCTGTGTGATACTGGACAAATAATTTAACCTCTGCTTAAGTTTCCTCATCTATAAAATAAAGAAAATAATAGCATGTTTTCCCTAAGTTATTATTATTATTGTTATCATTATTATTATTTATCCCCTAGGATAAAATTAAATATTTGTAAAGAACTTTGCAAACCTTAAAACTATATGTGTGTATATATATATACATATACATATGTGTGTATATATGCTAACTTATCATTAAGGAAGCTTTCCATGATAAGTCTGAAGCATAATAGTGATTAACTATCATTATCTGTAACATACTTGCAAAGAATTGAAATCCCAAGCATTGGAATAACTATACAAAATAAGTACTTGTTTTTTTGCCTTTTGAAAACTTTTGTAATATAACATTTTCTTTCAAAGTATTTGGAGTCAGAAAAATTTGATTTGAAATCCTCAGAATGATAATAAATGACTCAGATAATGTATGTATAAGTATTAGACAAACATTAAAGGCTCATATAAATGTTATTATTCTATTTTCATCTTTTTTTGATATAGTTTAGATAGAAACTATTCTAGGACAAATTGATCTTTTTTTTTTTAATAGGTAAAGTTGCATGGACAAAAAAATAAATGTTTTTTATAATTGAATGAAAATATTATGATGTAGACTCATCTCCCAAAGAATCATTGAAAGACATTTTGGGATAATCCCTAGGCAAGATAGTAGGGACAATACATAACTCAGCCTATCCCCATATGCTTTTTTTTTTCCCCTGAGGCAATTGAGGTTAAATGACTTGCCCAGGGCCACACAGCTAGGAAATGTTAAGTGTCTGAACTCAGATCCTCCTGACTTAAGGGCTGGTGCTTTATCCACTATACCAACTGGGTGCCCCTCCATATACTTTTGATTTCTTCTGCTAGGTCTCTATGTTTTGAAACATTTTTATTCTAGATATCTTGAAGACTTTAAGGATTTGATAACATTTATTTTAAAAGTTGTTCTTAAAATTGTGAATCAATATTAAGTCCAGGTGATTGTAGACAACAGTTCTGTTCTATGATGAAGGTCCAATTTAGATTAGAGTCTCAAGGGTGTTCTCAAGAATCTCAAACAGTTATACCACTGCTAGGCCTATACTGTTAAAGAGATTTTAAAAAGAGGGAAGAGATCTATACATTTAAAAATATTTAAAGTAGTGCTTTGTAGTGGCAAAAAAAAGGGGGGGGCCCAAGGGCATGTTCATTAATTAGGAAATGGCTGAACAAATTATTTTAGTTAGTCAGCAGTCAGCATGAATTTGTTAAGTTACTTCATACTGGGCATAGCACTGAGAATATAAATACAAACAGCAACTCAGTCCCTGCCCTCAAGGAGCTTACATTCTGATGGGGAATACATAAAAGAACACCAGGGGAAAGCAAACAGGAAACTTAGAGTAGGAAAAGACATGATATCATTCCAGAGAGTCAGAAACCCAGCCAAGATTGGCACAAAGCTTGGTCAGACTCAAAATTATTCCAGCATGATGCCATAGAACTGGGAGGGATTTAGCACCTGAGGAGAAGGTTAGTGTGGCATTTCCATTCTAAACTCCTTCCCAAATGCAGAATCACCATGTTGTGTGATTTCCAGAGAGATGGAGCTAGGTAAGTCAATGAAACCACCCTGTCTTCTGTTTCAGAAGTCTTGAATATTCAGCTACAGCCATGATCTCCTTGATTAAAAAATTCTTTTCAGTGATATAGATTCCAACACATCTATCTCTGGCCATCCTGTACAATTGTTTTCTATGTCTTCCCAAAAGTTCATCAAAAGGCATTCACACAGTGGTTTAGGCCTTCCTCAATCCCTCTTGGTTTATCAAGATTGCTAATAGACTACCATGGCCTTCTACGTGCCATTTTTCATTCATTCCAAATGATCAAACCCATCTTCTCTCCCAAATATACAAATCCTTATTGACATGATTTACTCTTGTTCCTCCGCAAAATTCGTCTGATTGTAGCTGTAATCTGTTCACATTTAACTTACCCATTGTACACAGTGTGATACTTTTAGTTCTTTAGAGGTAATGGTGTTTCATATCTCACTGCTATTGTTTTAGAACAGTATCCAAAACAGTATCTGAGAAGGTAAATAGTGGAATTGTAACACCCCATCATGCAACAATTTTTTTTTCCTTTTTAGATTTTAGAATGAAATAGCTGTATCAATCTAAAAATGAAGGGAGATTTTTAGTCCAATTTTTATTTAATGGGAAAATATAGCTCATTAATTCAAAGGTTCTCTACTTAGGTTGAAACCCAAAATAATTGAATTAAGTTTTTTTTTTCCTTTTCCATAATATAAAGATGTTAAATTTAGGCAATTATTTATTTTCTAAAAGTCAGAAAGAAAAAAAAAAGCATAAACATCACTATTGAAGATCTGGTACTTTAATTCTACCTTTTAAGAACTTTAAAGAACTGTGAATAAGTCAAGTATATGAACAGCATTGGATTAAGAGCCAGAAGACTTTGGGTTCATGTCTGGCCCCTACCACTTAGTAATTTTGTAGCATTGGGTATGCAGAACTTCACTAAAGTTCTCTTTAAAATAGGATAGACCCCTGTTCTGCTAATATTGTTATAAGTATCATATAATATAATAAAAGTGCTTCAGAAACTCTAAAGTGATATTTAAATATTTGTGAGAGGGTGGGAAGAATTGGTAAGAATTAGAAAGAAGAAAGATCTTGTTTCACTTAACTTCCAGAATCAAGAGAGAAAACCTTTTTTTTTTTTTTTTTTTTTAGATTGTTAAAGGTAGAGAAAGACTCTAAGGAGAAACAGATATGTAGAGAAGATGGCAATCTCTATAATGTCATGTCCCTATCCTATTGCTATACTTGAGACTTGAAGTAATTTCCCATTAGATATGATCCGGAATTTCTTTTTTTTTTTTGAGAAAGCTCCCAAAGTGAGTGCTCATTCACTCTGTATTATTTGCATATATTTTTCTTTTTCTTTTTCTGTTGTTATAAACTTGAATAAATGGATTTATTTGCTATTTGTGATATATGTTCATTGTGAAAATATAATTTGATGGGAATAGAGTTAAATCTTATACATAAAGTTTGAGGGCCTTGTTTCCCATTAAGGGATAGCTATTAGTGTTGCAGCTTAAGCCTAAAAATTACTTCCTCTAGATTAAAAATATTTAAAAGAACAGATATAATTTCTAACCCAGGAACCCCTCTCTCTGAAGAGGGCAAAATGGTCAACCTCTAGTCTCAACATTCTACTTTCCCTCTCGGCAGGAATCAAAGTCTTCTATGAAGAAAGGTGGGAGGAGGAGATGTTAGAATTACCTTATTTTCTTCCCTGCAAGCCACATCCAGACAAAACTAAGAGGGTACATAAAAGAGTACATGTATACTCTTTTTTCTGATTATACATGTACATTCATTTAAAACACACACACACACACATACATTTCCTTATGAATCATGTTGGGAGAGAAAATCAGAACAAAAGGGAAAAACCACAAGTAAAATAAAACAGAAAAAAAAAGGGAAAAAGTGAACATAGTACACACATACACTCTTTATAGTATTATACAGTAAATCTAATAGTAAATGTAAACAACAATAAATAAAAACTAGGGAGGCCTGAATGCATATTATCATGAGATATTTCAGCCAGAATGGCTGCATCTAGTGCAACATTTTATACATAGTGTATTCTTAAGAAATATTTGCTAAATGTTTGTAGTAGTCTTTTTTGTAGTTCCAAAAAAACCCCCAAAACCAAAAAAACAAACAAAAAAATCCTGGAAACTGAGTGAATGTCCTTCAGTTGAGGAATGGCTGAATAAATTATGGTATATGAATGTAATGGAATATTATTGTTCTATAAGAAATGATGACCAGGGTGATTTTAGAAAAAAACCTGGAAAGACATGAACTGATGCTTGATAAAGTTAATATAACCAAGAGATCATTGTACACAGCAACAAGGAGATTATGTGATAATCAGCTGTGATGGATTTGGCTCTTTTCAACAATGAGGTGATTCGTCAATTCCAATAGATTTGTGATGGAAAGAGTCATCTGCATCCAGAGAGAAAACTATGGAGACTGAATATGGATCACAACATAGATAGTATTTTCACCTTTTTTGTTGTTTGTTTCATAGTTTTTTTTTTCTTTCTCACCTTTTCCCCTTTTGATCTGAATTTTCTTGTGCAGTATGATAAATGTGGAAATATGTTTAGAAGAACTGTACATGTTTAACCTATATTGGATTACTTACTGTCTAGGGGAAGGGGAAGATGAGGAAGGAGAGAGAAAAATTTGGAAACAAGGTTTTGCAAAGGTGGATGTTGAAAACTATCTTTGCATTTATTTTGAAAAATAAAAAGCTATTATTTTAAAAATAAAATAAAGTGTAAAATAAAGTTACACAAATTATTAATAGAACTAAAATTAAAAAAAAAAATGCTGAACAAAATAGTGCTCATAGAATGAGAGATTTAGAACTAGAAGGAAACCTAAAAGTAATTTTGTCCAACCTCTGCATTTTATAGGTGAGGCAATTGAGGCCAAGGAAGGGGAAGTGACTTGGGTAGGGACATATAGATAAATGGATGGCAGAACTGGACTTTAAACCTAGATCCTCTAATTCCAAGGTTAGTATTCTTTCTACTAAATCAAGATGCTCCCCCTTGCTTCCTTGAACTAAGGAGGAGAAAAATGTCAGCTTCAGCTCATCTTTGACACCTCTGTCTTGAAGTCATTCCCCAAATCCTGATTTCTATCAGGGAGCCCCATCTCTTGGTCTCAGATGAGGGCTTCCTCAGTGCATCCTGGCTACCTAGCAGATACTGCCAATGCCACAAGAAAACTGAACACTCCCTGAAAGAAGACTCCTCAGGGTCCTTTAATTCTTTTGTGTCCTTTAGTGGTTCAATAACCAAACATCTATCAGTATTCAAAGACAAGTAAGACTTCAGTACCTTTTTTCAAGGAAGAGTTAAAACCATATACACAAATCACAAAGAATATAGAAAATATAAGAATAAATGCATAACAGAGGTTCAAATAAAGAGTTATGAGATGTATTAGATTACCTGTCATCTATGGGTGGGGGGTGGGGGGAAGGAGGGGAATAGCTTGAACAACAACAAAAAAAAAGTTTTGCAAAGGTCAATGTAGAAAAATCACTCATATGTTTTGTAAATAAAAAGCTTTTAATAAAAAAAAAATTGTGCCTCCTAAAAAAAATAAATAAAGAGTTATGAGAAAAGGCACAGGACGGAGATATCTTGGATTGGAAACATAAGGATGGAGATCAGAACCTTTCTAATGGTGGTGACATTTGGTCTTGATCCTGATGGATGAGTAGGGTTTCAGCAGAGTAGTTGAAAGCAGGACCACTTCTTAGGTATTGGGAAAAATCTGAGAGGCAATAAGCTATGCAGCTTGGCTGGATCATAACAAATTTGTTTGGACCCTGATTGATTCAGATAAAATGTAAATAGCAATCAATTCTGCATTGATCAGAAACCCTGAAGATTTTCCCCTCCCAGATTTATTTATTTAGAATTTTTTTTTTTTGATTAGATATAAGAAGAGATTCTTTGCTTCAATTGCTATCTAGCCTTAATCACTGAATGGGTGTGGCCTCAATTAAACTGAGACCTGTTGAAGACATTAGCTTAAAAAAACCAAGGTCTCCTATTTCTTTCAGGGCTATCTCCAGTCATCTTGATCTATATCTTGTCACTGGAACCATGTGACTCTGGAGGGGAAAGTGAGGTAGGTGACCTTGCACAGCCCTTCCTCACTTAAATCCAATTCACTTGCATATCATGGCATCATCTCTCTCCTGTTGTAGTCCTCTTCAGGAATGAAGGACAAACAACAATAAAGAGAAAGAGTATGAGAGAATGTTGGATAAGTATGTGCCAAAAAGGCACTGTGTTTTTCAGCCACTGACGTTTAGTGAACACTTGAAACTCAGTTCCAGTGTCCAGATCCATAGAGCTGGTTAGCTAAGTTGCTGCAAAACTGCTCAAGGGAAAAACAAAAAGAAAAGAACCAGGAGAAGAACCAAGATGAAGGCTAATCAATTCCATCACAAGCTAGTACCCCTTCTATGTCAGAAAAGCTCCAGTTCTGAGCCACTGGAGAGAGCCTCTGTTTCCCAGGACTAAGTCAGTCAGTCAACAGTAATTTACTAAGTACTTACCCTGTGCCAGACACCATGCAATTCTGGGGATACAAAGTAAGGCACAGTCCTTAGGATCTCACAGCTCTAGATCTGTGATTCTTTGATAGAATTTTCAGGAGATATAGTAAATTGACCCTCAGAGAAAAAGTCCAAAATGTTTTAAATTACTTTTCTCTTCTTTGTATTGATAGAAAGTGAAGTTTACTTGACAAAACAGTGAAAATGTTGTACTTAGTATCTGTAGACCTACATAATAGTTTGCAGCTTTGAGGACTTAGGAAAATAATTTTAGAAAATTTTCACTGCACCAGGTGCTTATTGTATTTGTTCTACTTAGAGTTATTTGTGTAGGTGTTATATTCTCTTGTTGGATTTTTAAGTTTCATGAAGGAAGAAGTGATAACTTTTTTTTTTTTTTTTTTTGCTTTTTTTGCTGGGGCAATTGGGATTAAGTGACTTGCCCAGGGTCACACAGCTAGGGAATGTTATGTGTCTGAGACCAGATTTGAACTCAGGTCCTCCTGACTTCAGGGCTGGTGCTCTATCCACTGCACCACCTAGCTGCCCCAGAAGTGCTAACTTTTCTGAAATTTTTATCTCCCTCAGTGCCCATGATGATAATTGCTTTATAAAGTGGTGTTTGATATTTTTTTAAAATTTATGTTGTGTGACAAGATAAGGGTGTTATGAATAGACAAAATAAAAGCAATTGAGTAATCAAGAGATAGCATAGGGAGAGAATAACATAGTTATAATAAACACAATTTAAGGCAATAATGATCTAAAATTTTCTCATAAAGGGGAACCCTTGAATGTTAATAAAGTTTGAAATGCCATCAGTCACCTTAAGAAAGACCTCCAACTCAGCCTCCACTATCATTATTCCTTTTACAATAAAAACAGATACATAAATAGTAACCTCTCTTTAGAACATAGAATATAACTTTTTTGGCTAAGTTTCTTTTGCAGAAAAAATAAGAATAGGAAATCAATACTTAACTCTTTGATCAGATAAATACAGAGAAAAGAAATGAGATCATTCAGACTTATATTTTACTTTTTCTGTTATAGAGCTCTCCCTAGCGTCCTTAAAGCTATATTACACAGACTCCTTTATCCATGAGCCTACACATGCTAGGTATAAGATTCAGGGTATAAATCTGATGAATTTGTGAAGTTTGGGGAAAAAAAAAAGGTTACTTGTGTTCATTTTTTAAGGAGTTAGAAAGGACCTTAAATTATAGAATGCTAAACTTTGAGTCTTGGGCTGTTTTTCAGTCATGTGAGTTAATGAATGATCATTTGTGGTTTTCTTGGCAAAGATACAGGAGTGGTTGCTGTTTTCCTTTTCCAGTTCATTTTACAGATGAGAAAACTGAGGCAAATGGGGTTAAGTGACTTGCTCAGGGTCACACAGATAGTATGAACTAAAACTGAGATCAGATTTGAAGTCAGGAAGATGCCTTCTATTGTGTCACTTACCTGCCCAGAATCATGGGATCAGAATTCAAATTCTAGTTCTGCCATTTACTACTTGTGTGACTTGTATAACTTGTGTGTTAGATAATTTACCAGAGTTAATTATTTAACAGCTTTGTGCCTTTCTTTATTTGTGAAATGAGGGTTTAGGCAAGATGAGTATATGTGATGTATCTATTAAGCTTAAATAGCATTGAAAAATTATAACCTTGCATACACAGAAAAATGTCTTGGTTTATTTTGCAATATGTATGCTGTGTATATCATTGGATCTCTAGTCTGACTGATGCAAATATTTTCTCCAAAGATACAAATAACAGCAGATTCATGTTTCTCTTCTTTTATTATAGTTTATGCTATGCTTCTTCTTAAGTTCAGATTTGTTTAGTAAAGACCTCAAAGCCATTTGGTCCTTAGGATGATTTAAGGGACCAAGAATACGATATAGAAGGAGCAATATCTTTTTCTATAGACCAACCCTACAACAGTACCAAGAAGTCATTGCCTGAATTTTGCTAGTCTAGAGGACTAAGACTTAAATTCATTGGGTCTCCCTTGTTATCTGAGGTCTAAAGAGCCAGCCTTACAGGGAATTGAGATTTGCTATGATTCTCAGTGTCTCAAGACCTGGTTTTTCTAACCCAGGGCTATTACTTTGATGAATTAGAAAGCAAAGATATGCAGCATTTTTTTTTTTTTTTTGAGAGGCAATTAGGGTTAAGTGATTTGCCCAGGATCACATAGCTAGTACCTTTTAAGTGTCTGAGTTCACATTTGAATTCAGGTCCTTCTGACTCCAGGACCAATGCTCTATCCATTGTACCATTTACCTCCCCCTTGCAATATTTATTCTTAACAGATTCTTTTCTTTAAATATTATTGTGAGGAAACATATTTTTATTGAATTTTTTGTTGCAAATCCTTTCATTGCATTTCAATCCTGAGTCTCAATCATTGTATTGGCCCAAGTTATGTTTCCCTCATAACAAAGGTCAAAGACAAAAAGATAGATCTCATATACAACAAATATTCATAGTTAAACATTTTGTGGTAGCAAAGAACTTAAAATAAAGTAGATGCCCAACTTTTTTTTTTAATTTTATTTTATTTGCATAACATATGTGTGGGTAATTCTTCAACAATAACCCTTACATAGCTTTCTGTTACAAATTTTTCCCCCCAACTCCCCACCCCTCCCCTAGATGGCAGGATATCCACTACATGTTAATTATGTTAAAATATTGGCAAATCGAATATATGTATACATATTTCCAAACTTATCATTGTTGTACAAGAAAAATCTTATCTATACAAACGATATATCAGATAAAGGAAACACAATGTAAGCAAACATCAATCAAGGAGTATGAGAATGTTATGTTGTGGTCCACATTTCGCATCCCTCTCCCTGGGTGTATATGGCTTTCTTCAGTGAACAATTGGAGGTGGTTTGAAACATTTCATTGTTGAAGAGAGCCATGTCCATCAGAATTAATTGTCATATAGTACTGTTGTTGCCGTGTATAATGATCTCCTGGTTCTGCTCATTTCACTCAGCATCAGTTCATGTAAGTCTCTCCAGGCCTCTCTGAAATCATCTTGCTGGTCATTTCTTACAGAACAATAATATTCCATAATATTCATATACCATAATTTATTCAGCCATTCTCCAATTGAAGGGCATCTATTCAATTTCCAGTTTCTAGCCACTACAAAAAGGGCTGCCACAAACATTCTTGCACATGTGGGGCCTTTTCCTTCCTTTATGATTTCTTTGGGATATAAGCCCAATAGAAATGCTGCTGGGTCAAAGGATATGCACAATTTGATAACTTTTTGAGCATAGCTCCAAATTGTTCTCCAGAATGGCTGTATCTGTTCACAGCTCCACCAACAATGCATCAGTGTCCCAGCCCTCTCACAACCCCTCCAACATTCATCATTAACTTTTCCTGTCATTTTAGCGAATCTGACAGGTGTAAAGTGATACCTCAGGGTTGTCTTGATTTGCATTTCTCTGATCAACAGTGATTTGGAGCACCTTTTCATATGACTATAAATAGTTTTAATTTCATCCTCTGAAAATTGTCTGTTCATATCCTTTGACCATTTATTGATTGGAGAATGGCTTGAATTTTTATAAATATGAGACAAATCTCTATATATTTTAGAGATGAGACCTTTATCAGAACCCTTGAATGTAAAGATGATTTCCCAATTTATTACTTCCCTCCTAATCTTGTCTGCATTGATTTTGTTTGTACAAAAACTTTTTAATATAGTCAAAGTTATCTATCTGGTTTTCAATTAAGAGTTCCAGTTCTTCTTTGGACATAAATTTATTCCATCTCCATAGGTCTGAGAGGTAAACTATATTACATTCCTCTAATTTACTTATAGTATCACTCTTTATATCCAGATCATGAACCCATTTAGATCTTATCTTGGTATGTGGTGTTAGATGTGGGTCAAGCCCTAATTTCTTCCACACTAGTTTCCAGTTTTCCCAGCAGTTTTTGTCAAATAGTGAATACTTATCCCCAAAGCTGGGGTCTTTGGGTTTATCAAAAACCAAATTGCTATAGTTATTGGCTAGTTTGTCTTGTGATTCTATCCTATTCCACTGATTGACTACTCTATTTCTTAGCCAGTACCAAATGGTTTTGATGACCGCTGCTTTATAATATAGTTTTAGATCTGGTACAGCAAGTCCACCATCGTCAGCCTTTTTTTTTCATTAATCCCCTTGAAATTCTTGACCTTTTGTTTTTCCAAATGAACTTTGCTACTATTTTTTCTAGATCTGTAAGATAATTTCTTGGGAGTTTGATTGGTATGGCACTAAATAAGTAAATTAGTTTGGGTAGTATTGTCATTTTTATTATATTTGCTCGTCCTACCCATGAGCATTTTAAGTTTTTCCAATTGACTAAGTCTGATTTGATTTGTGTGGAAAGTGTTTTGTAGTTTAGTTCATATAGTTCCTGACTATCTCTTGGCAGATAAATTCCCAAATATTTTATACTATCAACAGTTATTTTGAATGGAATTTCTTTTTGTATCTCTTGCTGCTGAACTTTACTGGTAATATATAAAAATGCTGATGATTTATGTGGATTTATTTTGTATCCTGAAACTTTGCTAAAGTTGTGAATTGTTTCTAGTAGTTTTTTAGTTGAGTCTTTAGGGTTCTCTACGTATATCATCATGTCATCTGCAAAGAGTGATAATTTGGTTTCTTCATTACCTACTGTAATTCCTTTAATCTCTTTTTCTTCTCTTACTGCCAAAGCTAACATTTCTAAGACAATATTAAATAATAATGGTGACAGTGGGCAGCCTTGTTTCACTCCTGATCTTATTGGGAATGGTTCTAGTTTGACTCCATTACATATGATGCTTGCTGAAGGTTTTAAGTAGATACTACTAATCATTTTAAGGAAAAGCCCATTTATTCCTATACTCTCCAGTGTTTTTAATAGGAATGGGTGTTGGATTTTATCAAAGGCTTTTTCTGCATCTATGGAGATAATCATATGGTTTTTATTAATTTGGTTATTAATATAATTGATTATGCTAATTGTTCTCCTAATATTGAACCAGCCCTGCATTCCTGGTATAAATCCTACTTGGTCATGATGTATTATCCTGGGGATGACTTTCTGTAATCTTGTTGCTAAAATCTTATTTAAAATTTTTGCATCAATATTCATTAGGGAAATGGGTCTATAGTTTTCTTTCTCAGTTTTCTCCCTACCTGGTTTAGCTATCAGCACCATATCTGTGTCATAGAGGGAATTTAGTAGTACACCTTCTTTCCCTATTTTTTCAAATAGTTTATATAGTATTGGGATTAATTGTTCTTTGAATGTTTGGTAAAATTCACATGTAAATCCATCTAGCCCTGGAGATTTTTTCTTAGGGAGTTGACTAATAGCTTGTTCTATTTCTTTTTCCAAAATAGGGCTATTTAAATAATTTATTTCCTCTTCTGTTAATCTGGGCAATCTATATTTTTGTAGATATTCCTCCATTTCATTTACATTATCAAATTTATTGGCATAAAGTTGGGCAAAGAAACTCCTAATTATTACTCTAATTTCCTCTTCATTGGAGGAAAGTTCTCCCTTATCATTTTTGAGACTAATAATTTGATTTTCCTCTTTCCTTTTTCTAATCAAATTAACTAAAGGTTTATCTATTTTGTTGGTTTTTTCATAAAACCAACTCTTACTTTTATTTATTAATTCAATAGTTTTCTTATTTTCAATTTTATTGATCTCCCCTTTAATTTTCAGAATTTCCAATTTGGTATTTAATTGAGGGTTTTTAATTTGGTCTTTTTCTAGCTTTTTTAATTGTAAGCCCAGTTCATTAATCTTCTCTTTCTCTGTTTTACGCAAGTAAGCATCTAGAGATATAAAATTACCCCTTATAACCGCTTTAGCCATGTCCCACAAATTTTGGTATGTTGTCTCATTGTTGTCATTCTCCTGGATGAAATTTTCGATTGTGTCTATAATTTGCTCTTTCACCCATTCATTCTTCAGGATTAGATTATTTAATTTCCAATTAACTTGTGGTCTATTTTCTCCTGGATGCCCAACTTTTGAATAGTGGTTAAACAAACTATAATACATGCATGTATTATGTAATATATTATTATGATGTAAGAGATGATGAATATGAAAAATTCAGAGAGGAATGGAAAGATGTATAAACTGATACAAGGAAAATTATATACACAAAGAGTATAACCATTTAAATGGAAACAACAAAAAAAAATTAAATTGACTCCTTTAAAATTTTAAAGACCATGCTTGTGTATGTGTGTGTGTGTGTAGGAGTAGTGATTATAGGTGTGGATATACTATCATACATATTTGCCATATGGGTTAATTTTATTGAATAGATTTTTTAAAAAATCACTCTTTTCTCTTCTCTTTCTTTCCTCTCCTCTTTGTTACCAAATGGAGGAAAAATGCATTTAGAAATGAAGGCAAGGGGCAGCTAGATGGCACAGTGGATATAACACCGGCCCTGAAGTCAAGAGGACTTGAGTACAAATCTGGCCTCAGACATTGAATACTTTCTAGCTGTGTGACCCTAGACAAGTCACTTAATCCCAATTGCCTCAGGAAAAAACAAACAAAAAAGAAATGAAAGCAATATAAAAACAAATATATCATAAAAATTAAAAAAAATTAAATACATAAAAAATAAAATGCATATGAAAATATCTATTCACTGACTAACTGGTTATTACAGTGCTTAGAATTATCCAACCCAAAACATAATAGCTTTTCTTAGATTAAAAAAAAAAAGAAAAGAAAAAGAAAGGAATAAAGAAAAAAAGAAAGAAAAAAGAAAGGAGAGACAACTCTTTCAAATAATAAGTTGCCAAAACAGGTGATGATTTTCACTGGTATCAGGAATTTTTTTTTTCTTTTTTGGGAAAGTTTCTTATATCAGTAAAATCAGAGGTCTGACTTCTTCCTCCACTCTCCCCCACTCAAAAAAATGTACATATCTAGACTGAATAGGAACTATTTTGGCATAAAATAATCTAAACAAATAATATTATCAATAATTATACTATAGAAATTCTATTAAAGCATGCCAATGATTCTTATATTAACCTCATTAGTGATTACATAATTATCATATTATAATGAAACTTTTTAAATAAATAGACATATATAGAAATAATTCTAAATATCATTTATATTGAACTTTCAGATTCTCAAATCATTTTAAAAATGATAACTCATATATGAGCACTCACTTGAAGTGAATATTTTTATCTATGTGGTTGATTGAAGTGTTTTTATTTCCCTAGAGGTTCTTTGCCCTTTGGTATACTGGAAAGGCTTATAGCCCCAAATGGGAAATGTGTCACAGAGGATCATGAGAGTTTCATAAATTTAGATTTGGGCAGATTTTTTTTATTCTTGGATCAAGGAATCATTCTGGTGATTCACAAGAAGAACATGAAACCAATACTAACAATAAATAAAATATCTTCTACCTACGTAAAACCATAAATATGACAAAATTATTTTCTTCATACAGGTAACATTGACACAAATTATCCACTAAATTGAGATATGTTAGGTAAAGCTGTTTTTACCAAATCTGACCCTAAAGGATTAAAGTCACTGAAAAATAAAAGACATATCCTTCATCTAAATTTCTTGATGTACTTTACAAATAGTGAAAGAAGCTATTTGGATACATAATCTTGGAGACTACCAGTGCTTCTAGCTTATCGAATTGTTCCACATAAGTACCAAATGGAACTGATTTTAAAAGACAAGAAGCTGAGAAAAGGCTAACTCTATTAAAATGTCAAAAATAATATGTTATGGAAGAGGAAGAAGGGTCCTGATGATGAAGATCACTTAAGACGGCATCATCCATGTAGAAGTAAAGCAAATTGTCAAGTCATATGGATGATTAGAATCAGATCTAGAATTAGACCCCAGGCTAACTCACTAGCCTTTCTCCTCATCAGTCCTCAGTCAAAACCCTTTCTACTACTATTTCTTATGTGGCATGATTTAAAAAAAATAAAAAAGAAAGAAAGAAAGAAAAAAAGCTTAAATACTATACTTATGTAGTCCAAGCTTATTTGAGCATGCCTAATTTTAGATACCCTGTGGACTCTTTAAGGGGTGAGGAAATTTTTTTTTTTCTGCCAAGGACCATTTGGATATTTTTGTAACATCATTTGTGGGCCATACAAAATTATCAACTGAAAGAATTCAGGCAGTGGGAGATTGTTGCACTTAGCTTTCAGCTCTTCGTCGAAGATGATTGCCTTAACAAATGATTTCTCAGGCCTTATAATGTCTATCGGCCGGATGTTCCCCATCCCTACCAGAGTATGTACAGATTGCCTTTGGGAAATAAATATTTTTGTGTAAAAGTGCAATTCTCAATGGCTACATGGGACTGGGCTATAAGGAAACTCCTCTTCCCCTTCCCCCTATATACATATAATTAGGGGAAACATCATCAGTGGGTACTGAAGCTATTGGCAAAGAACCTAGATATTCCTGTGTGACCTTAAGGGTAGTGGAGAATACTGAAAGAGAGAGAGAGTTAAATGATAAAATCTAATATACCTGACCTTTAGGCAATAGTGGCTATAGTGGTCTGTGTTATAATTCAGTAAACATAAACTAAAACTGTCCAAATCTATTAGAATCTTAAGGCAAACTAAAGATAGAAGAAATTCATTTGTGGTAGCTAGATGGTACAGTGGATAGAGTACCAACCCTGAAGTCAGGAGGACCTGAGTTAATAATTCCTACTTGTATGATGCTGGGCAAATTAGCCTTACTTGCCTTATAAAAAAATAAAATAAAGTTCTTCAAAAGAAATAAATCCATTCATCTCCTCCTGAAAGAAACCCCCAAAGGAGTAATTTCAGAAAGGTCACAGTCAAAATCTAAAATTCTCCTATCAAAGTAAAATATTACAAATATCCAGAAAGAAGTAGTTGAAGTATTAAGTAACTACAGTCAGGATCACAAAAAAAATCTAAAAGCGTCTACCATAAACTAGAGGAGATCTTGGAATACAATATCCCCAAGACAAGTAAAGATGGGCTTGCAACCAAGAATAATTTATCCCACAAAACTGATTATAATCATACAAGAAGGAAAATTAACCTTTAATAGAAGATGAAAAAACTAAAGACAGAAGACCAAAACTGAATAGGAATTTTGAAATACAAACACAAATCAAAAGAAAATAGAAAGGTAAATTTATTTAAGTAATTGAGAATATTTATATGATGATATAGTACTAATAGAGAGTGGAGAAAGAAGTTTCCTTTTACAACCTTAATGTCTTTAAAGGATATTGAGGGAGTTAAATTTGAAAATAGACACGACTCCTGGATGAGTTCATATTGCTTGACTGCACTTATTTGCTATGAGGATTTTTTTTTGAATTTTAAATTTTGGGGCATGCTCAAATAAGCCTGGGCTACACAAATATAGTATTTTTATATATTAAGGCAAAATCATTTCATATGAAACATCACATATGAAATCTTCATTTTATACTACTTGATTCAAATGAAATTTTTAATAATTCCACATATTGCTTTCAAAATTCAAATAAAAATGAAATAAAAACTTATTAACAAAAAAGGAATAACTGAAAGATCTTAATCTACAATGACTCCTGCCATTTGGAATCTTCATTGACTATCCTTTAACAAAGGCAAATTTCCTCCTTAGAAATGAATAGGTATGATTTTTTTCCCTCCTCTTTAACAATCTCATTTTTTAAAAATCTAATATTTTTTATTTCTCAATAAGATTATATTGATGACTTTTCTATAGCTCTTTAATATTCTATAATAGAAGGGGCAACTAGGTGGTGCAGTGGATAGGGCACTAGCCCTGAAGTCAGAAGGACCGAAGTTAACATCTGAATACTTCCTAAGCTGTGTGACCCTGGGCAAGTCACTGAACCCCAATTGCCTCAGCCAAAAAAAAAAAAAAATTCTATAATATTCTCATTTTGTTCATATTAGTTTGCCAATATATATTAGCATAAGTGCAGCCTCCTCAATTAAATATTTCATGACTCCTCACTTTATAGAGATTATAGGAATAAACCTTAAGCACTTTGCTTTGACATTTCTCTCATGCACTATTATGTATTATATGTCTCTGTATGCTTTTTATAAGAAGGAACAATGTGTTAAATCTCAACTTTTTATCCCATCCTCTCATAGCACAGTATTCTGTATAGAGTAGATATTTAATAAATATTTCTTGAATGAATATTGCTTTAGTGTGCTTTATCTCAAGGTACATTCTAAGCTTGTAATTATAAAGAAAAGTGAGACTACTTACAACAACAACAAAAAAAAAAAAAACCTCATGATCTTAATTATTCAGTCATCTCAAGTAGAAATTTTAAAAGATGTGAGGAGATACTGATTACTATTATTTGGAAAACTGAGATATAAATATATCTGTCTCTACTACTTGAAAGTTCTTTTCCATTGAACTTGGAGTCACAGAAACTGACTTCCAAGTCTATCATTTATTATCTAGGGGACCTGCGCAAGCCAAATCTTTAGGTCTCAGTTGGTTCATTATGAAATGAAGGGATAAGATGAGATGATTTTTGAGGGTCTTTTCAGATCCAGATCTATGATCCCATGATCCCTCTATTCCTAGATGATTTGTGTATGTAAGAAGACCAATAATAATAAGATATTAGCAAGTCAAAAAATCACTATGAAAAAAAGGTCCAGCATCTTTGCCATCATCAACTTTGTGATAATTGGTAAATCATTTCACTTTCCAGAGCTTCAGTTTCTTTAATTACAAGGAGAGAATAATCCTATTTTTGTGACCTCCCTTCCAGGAGTGTTGAGAATCAAAGAGATAACCAGAACAAAACAAATTGCTATTTAAGTAGAGGAATAGATAAGCAACAACACAAGAAACTGAATTCCTTCCTTTTAAATATTTCTTCCTGTCAATTATGTAGCTGTAGTTTCATTCCAAACAGCACAATCCAATATAATTCAATGCAAATAAGAAAGAATAAACACATACTAATAGCCCTACTATTAGTGACTAGGTAATGTGAAGGAATTAATTAATCAATCAATTAATGAATAGGTAGAATTTATATGGTAATTTAAGTTTTGCAAAGGGCTATAGAAATGTTGGGTCATTTTATCCTCATTGGGAGTTAGGTGTTATAATAATAATAATCAATTTTACAGATGAGATTATTGAGGAGACATCAGCTAAGTGATTTTCTCAGTGTCACTAATAAGTGTTTATGAGGTGGAATTTGAACCCAAATTTTTCTGACTCCAGGTCCAGTGCTCTATCCACTATGCCCCCTAACTGGCTGAGTGAATGAATGAACAAATGAATGAAATAGCTGTGCTTAGAGTGAGGGAAATAAATTTAAAAAATAAAGGTAATGCCTACCTTCAAGAAGCTTACTTTCTAGTAGGGGAAATAAAATAATCAGGAAACAGCCATTTAAATGTGTTGTTTATTATCATGCTGTACTTCTAAATATTCTTAAAGATAGCTAGGGAATGGCACTTTGGTCTGAAAAGTTGCTGGAATAGAGGAGTCATGTGGTAGTAGATTGACATTACCTTTCTAGGAACAATGGTTTGATTATGGTTCCAGAGATTTAGGATGGAGTGAGATAAGGCTACTAACAAAGTTATCAAGAGGACCAGGGAATAAGGAGTGGTACATTTCACTATATGTCTTCCTAAAGATTTTCTTCATCTTCCTCTTCAATAAATGCACACAAAAGAACCTTTAAAATCAAGTAACTATTGTTCATCTTGGATTGTTTGGTTGTAAATGTGGAAAATTAGTTACAAATTTCACTAGTGAAAATGTGAGACCAATAATTATGATAATTCACATTTGAATTTATCAGTGAGCATATATTAAATGCCTTCTATGTACAGTAAGTACATGGCATAGGGATTGCATTTATGATATTAAATTATGCATCTAAATACAGTTTACAAATAGTTTCTATTCTCAGGGAGTTTACATTCTGTCATTTATATAGAACTTTTTACAAAATTTACAAATGCTTTCCTCATATTAACCCTGTGAGCTAGACTGCAATGCAAGTGAATCTGTTTTATATATTTGAAGACATTGAGAATCAGAGGTTAAATAAGATAAATTTTTTGAGAATAGGGACTATCTTGAATTATATTTTTGATTCCCTGGTGCCTGAAACATTAGAAGGGAAAAGGGAGGGAACAAGTATTTATTAAGTTCCTGCTGTGTTCCAGGTATTATGCTAAGTATGTACTTCATTAATAGTTGGGGGGCAGGTAGGTGGCGCAGTGGATAGAGCACCAGCCCTGAAGTCAGGAGGACCTGAGTTCAAATCTGATCTCAGACACTTAACATTCCCTAGCTGTGTGACCCTGGGCAAGTCACTTAACCTCAATTGCCTCCGGGAAAAAAAAATAATAGTTGGTAAATAGATGAGTGATTTGCTCATGGTCACAAAACTAGTAAGTATTAGAAATCTTTCTCATAGTCTACCTACACCATCTGAAAACTTCCAGAAGTGAGCATTATGAACTAAGCATCAGCTAAGAAATGTATGTTTATCTCACTAGCCATCAAATAGCCTTCCATTTATTAGGCAAGCAATGTTTCTTCTGTTTTAGTGTTTCTAACCCTGTACTTGACTCTGGAGAATTGATCAATTTCCCTAAACTTATACTTAATTCCCAGTCAGAGAATTTAAGGGGTTCAGCTACCCTCAACAGGATGTGCTAGCATAATCACTTTGAGAATAGGAAATTATCGTTAGGAAAGAAATGTTTAGTTCTTTTTTGTAATGTTTTCTAACCACACTTTTTTTTTAATTGACTAGAGTTACTGTGCCCTCTAGTGGAAATAGGGAAAAGAAATGATAGAAATGTTACTTGTCAGGAAACAATGGTTTTATAGATCTGATGGAGTTTGAGTAGTATGAAAGAACCATACATATATACAGAGCGATATAATGGGATGAATACTGGGAGCCAAAACTGAATAAATCAAAAGTCATTATAAGAACATTTATTAAGCAACAATTATGTATCAGGTCCTGTTCTAGTACTAGGGAAAGACAAAAATTCAAGCATTATCAGAGTAGACAAACTATACACAAAATATATATTTAACTACCTTATATTATTTTGTATGATTCTGTATGTAGCTATAGGACAAGTCTTCCTATAGATTTCCTTCCTCTTCCTCCTCAATGTGCGCACACACAAGAATCTTGAACAAGTAACTTGTTTATCTTTGGCTGTTTGATTTAGATAGCTACACACAAAATCAGTACAAAATAAATGCAAGATAATGAAAAATACATTATGAGTGGTATTCAATTTGCATTCTCTAATCATTTTATTTTCCTCCAACCCAACTGATGATATGAAAAGAAGACAATGAAGTGCTAATGTGTCAAATGATGTACAAAGTAGTATCTATACTTTGTTACCTTTGAAGGAGATAGGAAGGTTTCCAATCAAGATTTTTTTGGTTTCTCTTCCTCTATAAACACCGTACATTGTTTCTTCAGTTAATTTTACTTACTCTATTTTAAGTCAGCTTTCTTCTCAAGGGCTTTCTTCCCTTCATCCTCAACTTCCTTTATCATGTGTCACCTATTTTCTTAGTTTTTCTTTTTTAACATTTTTCTTCCTTTTACCTAATTCTTCCCTTTTTATTTTTTATATAGTCCAGTAAAATGTTCATTCCTATTCCCTTTCAACTTTTCCCCACTTTAATGGTATTTCATTCCCCCCCCCCAATTATATGTATAGTTTTCAACATTTGCTTTCATAAGATTTTGATTTCGATTTTTTTTTCTTTCTCTCCTTCCCCCTCCCCAAGACGGCAAGCAATCTGAGACAAGTTATACATGTAAAATCACATCAAACATATTTACACATTAGTCATGTTGTGAAAAAAGAATCAGAATAAAAGGGTAAAACCACAAGAAAGAAAATCACACAAAAAAGTGAAAATAGTATACTGTGGTCTGCATTCAGGCTCTATAGTTCTTTCTCTGGATGTTCTATCTTGAGACTCTTGGAATTGTCATATCCTATTTTAGACTTTAGATCTTGAAATTGTCTTAGATCTTAGATTGTATTACTGAGAAGAGCTAAACTGATCACACAAAGTTGCTGTTACTGTGTACAATATTCTCCTGGTTCTGCTCACTTCATTCAGCATCAGTTCATATAGGTCTTTCCAGAACCATAGTATCCTATTATATCCATATACCACAACTTGTTCAGTCATTCTCCATTTAGTTGATGGGCATCTCCTCAATTTGTAATTCTTTGCCACCACAAAGAGAGCTTCTATAAAATTTTTGTACATGTGGGAACTTTTCACTTTTTTTAATGATCTATTTGAGATACAGACCTAAGTAGTGGTACTGCTGGATCAAAAACTATAGTTTTATAGCCTTTTGAGCATACTTTCAAATTGTTCTCCAGAAAGTTGAATAATTCACAATTTTACCAACAATGCATTAATGTTCCAATTTTCTCACATCCTCTCCAACATTTGTTATTTTCCTTTTCTGTCATATTAGCCAATCTGAGATATGAGATGACATCTTAAGAATTGTTTAATTTGCATTTTTCTGATCAATAGTGATTTAGAGCATTTATCTAAATAGCTTTCATTTTTTCATCTGAATACTGCCTGTTCATATCCTTTGACTATTAATTGGGGAACACCTTCAACTTCTTTTGTTCATTATTTTAAAATTTCTTATACTTTTCTTATTATTTTTCTTTCCTCATTCTCTTCATCATTTCTCTTTCCATTATATCAACTCTAGACTTTCATCCTTGGCTTAATGGTCTTTATTTTTATTTATTTCTTGTTTTGTATCCAAAATATACAAACAACTAAGATATTTTAATTTCTTAAGTTCATGACAAAAAAATGAAAGCAGAAAAAACTTTTATTAAATAAAGAAAACAAATGGTGGAGTGCTCAGAATCACAATTTTTAGAGCTGAAAGAAACCTGAAAGAAGTGCTAGACCACTTCATACTTAAAAGTAATTCCCTCTCAAATATACCCAAATAGACATCAAAAACTTACTTGAAAATAACAGGAAAGAGAAACCTTTTTACTTTCTAAATTAATCCATTTTTGGATATCTATTATTAAAAAAAAGAAAGAAAAAAAAGCCCTTCCTTACATAAAACTTTTTCTTTGAACTTTTTACATCTGTCCTCTGGGTTGAAACAGAATGAGTCTTATTTCTCTCCCAAGCAATACTCACATTCCGCTTTAAGTTTTCTTATGTTTCATAGATCTGAGACTTTTTAATGAGGCCACTCAAAAGAAATTGACCTAGCAATCCACACAGTATAAAAAAGTAAATGGATAAAATGCATATTAACCTGGTGTGGTGGCACACACCTATAAAGCTGGCAATTGGGGAGAATGAGACTGGTGGATCATTTGAACATCTAAGTTTTTATCCCCAGGCACTTCATGTTCTAATCCAGAGAGTAGGCTGCCTAAGAAAGGGCAAACCAGCCCAGATTGGAAATTTAAGGAAGGAGAAAAATAGGAAGAAGGGAGGAAGAAAAAAAAAAAGGAAGGAAAGAAGAAAGGATGGATGGGAAGATAGGAGAATGAGAGGATGGGAAGAAGGGACAGGGAATGAGAGGAGAAAAGAAAGAGGAAATGAGGGAAGGGAAGGAGAAAAGGGATAAAGAGAAGGAAATGAAGAAAGGAGAGGTAAAGGGAAGAGAGGAAGGAGGAAAGGAAAGGAGGAAGAAAGGAATGGAAAGGAAGAGAGGGAGGAGGGAGCAAGGGAAATGAGGGGAGGAGGGAATGAGGGAAGGGAGAGAGGAAGAAGGGAAGGATGGAAAGGAGAGAGGAAATGAAGAGAGAAAGGGAAGGAAAGAGGAAGAGAGGGAGAGGGAATGAGGGAAGGAAGGAATGGAGGAAGGAAAGGTAGAAGAAAGAAAAGGAAAACTTCAGGTTACAAAATTTAATTGGAATATGCAGCTCATTAATAGAATGCTTTCAGTTATATATATCTTGAATGCTATAAGAACTCAATAGAAGAGAACAGATAGGATTATACTGAGATATTGTGCAATACTTTCACATTGCTAAATTCCTCCAAAACCTTATCTTTTTAATAATGTATACTCTGCAGTGTTTTATGCCCCCAAATCAGAACAATTATAATCTCTGAAGAATCTAAATTACGAGCAATCCATCATGGATGTGAATAGGTTTATGAAGTATCACCATCAATAACTTGCATAAAATAAGTCATCAAGGAAATGGATGGTTGGAAAGGGATATGGATAGTTCATGTTTTCAGAGCGAAGGGGGAGAAGAGAAATAGAAAACTCAGGGCTATCCTGATTACCCGAAATTTACTGAGGCAATTGGGGTTAAATGACTTGCCCAGGGTCACACAGGAAGTATTAAGTATCTGAGGCTAGATTTGAACTCAGGTTCTCCTGACTTCAGGGCTAGTGTTCTTTCCACTATAACATCTAGCTGCCCCAATCACCATTTATCTAAAGAGAAAAATAGGTCAAATATGAAGCACAAAGTAAAAGCAGAGTGACATAATGGGATGAATCCTAGGGGGCAGAAAATAAAATGATTAGAACCAACCAATAAATGAGGACTTATCAACAACTATATATCAGGTACTGTTCTAGGCACTAGGAAAAGATAGAAAATTCAAGGATATCTATTCTTATCAGAGGAAAAAATACGTAAGTACCACTATATACAGAATCAATACAAAATAATTTTGTAGCAATGCCTTCCCGATCAAAAGAAAAAAAGGGCCAATATAAACTCTTCTGTTTGACATTTAAAGCTTTTCACAATCTGACCCTTCCTCCCTTTGACCTTTTAATAAATTACTCCCCTAGTTATACTGGTCTATTTGCTATCCCTCACACTACATTTCTGTTACTGTTGGAAAAGGTATTGCTTAAGGTCCAGTAGTTTCTATAGATGGTTGTCCTCCATACATTCTTATTTGCAGATGACATAATGCTGATTTTGTCAAATCAGTACATGGGTCTCCTAAATGAGCTCTAATATCATTTAAGAGTTTAGCCTAATAATCAGCTACAAAGGAAAAAAAAATCTTTGAAGATTACTTTTAGACTAGAATATAAAATGAAGCTGTAGAAATAACCATGTAGTACCCATTCACTGACATGTTACCTATCACTGAGCACTTAGACGCCTGGCTCAATTACACTGTTAAACTTTCAAGTCCCATATAAATGGTAACTATCTGAAAAGGGAGGATTAGACTAGGTGATCTCTGTGGATTACTTTTAGCTCTTATATTCATTGATTCTAGCTTATAAGGTCTGAGACCATGCTTTACATATATTGTAAATAGTTTTGAATAAAACACTACCCAGTAAATTTGTTCAGTGTTGCTACAGTAAAAGAACTTGGTCTTTTAATGTTATGGAAAAAATTTTGACTGGAGATAAAGACAGTAGTAAACAGTATAAAACATGCCCATTTTAATATCACTAGGTAGTTTCTTTCACCTTATTAACCTCCATATTCACTCTAGGATATTTTTTATTTCTGTACATTTTTATAATATCTACTCTATGGCATTCAGTGAGATACACAGAACTTTCCTTTCAAGGGGCAGTGAATTAAAGAGAAACGTTTCTTATCACTTATCCTCTCAAAAACATCCTACCTTAAATTTGCAGATTGACCATGTAATTTTGGTGAATAATAAAATGTCATTGTCTTAAGAGAAAAATAAAATTATTCAATTCGCTTCTTAGTGTCACAAGAGCACCATCTTGTGGCTCTGTGTAACTTGAAGTTTATGGGTTTGGAGATCTAAATTTAGTATAAATAAGGAACTTCAATAAGCAGCCACAAGGAATTTAACTTGGGTAAAAACCACATAATTTTTGCTTCTATCATTAATATACCTCTTTAAGGTGGTAACAATTAAAACATTTCTCATATTCAAGTTTTTAGTAGCAATTGATTCTCAATGACCCCTTTATATGCTATCAGCCAATCCTTACTTTTAACCAATGGTCACATTCACATAGAGCTAACTAGAGATAGGAGGGAAATATTTGGGCTCAGAACATAGGTAAGCTATTTAACCCATAGAGAGATTTCATTCTTTCAGCATTAAGGATACTTGATGGAAAGTTGGATATAGATTAGTAAAAAAAAAAAAAAAAGGCGGGGGGCAGAGAGGAAGGAAAGGAATCACTTTGTAATAATTAAGTAATTAGTGACAATTTGAATTTTGCCACAAAAATATTTTCTATAGGACATTTAAAAGTTGTACTGATGAGAAAGTAGATGTTTTGATATTATACAAAGAGTATAGTTTCCACAATCAAATTATATTTAAATGAATATTTAATTTTTATTACATAAGCACACATAAAATATAGAAAAATATATAACAAATGTACAAAAGTCTTAAAAACAGATTTCAGAGAAGAAAACAAGACATCACAGTAACAGACATTTTTCTCCTTCATTTGGAAATAGCTGGTAGGAATAGGAATTTCAGACTTGCTGACATTGAAGAAACATTTGAAAAAGGACAAAAACAATTACACAGACAGATTCCTGACATTGATATTGCAACGGTAGTTACTTTTACTTGGAAGCCAAATAAACAGTGCCTCAAAAAATAGAGACATAAGGATATAAAATATAGTTTTAAACTAGGAATTACAACAACTGTAGAAAATGAATAGCATGTTTAAATAGTTTAAACTGCATTCTTTTGATATGAATCTCCAAAGTACATTTAATAAAGATATTCCAGATAAAGCTCATTTTGACTGTAATGTATTCCAGACTTAATTGGCCATTTCTTTTAAAAATGCAATCCAGAATTTTGCAATGGGATTCTCAATTGGTAATAATAAATGCAGTAGAATCCAAAAAAACATGACATGCCAAAGCTACCAAGTTCCAAAAATTCACTGAAGTTGTTTTGTTTTTTAAAATTGATTTTCATGTACAATTGAAAAATAACAATATATTTACTATCTTTTTTAAAATTTAAAATAAAGACTTCAGGCAGAACCATATTATGGTCACCTAACGTTAACATCTCCAATCAACTTCCACAGTCTGCTAGTTGCAACTGATATAACAAAGATCATAACCTTCGCAAATTCTTTTTGCTTTTTTTACTACCAGGAAGAGGTCCCACTATGGAGTTTGTTTTTAGGGGTTTTTCATTTGAACAGTCTTTGGTGATATGATAGTTGCATAAGCATCTTGTACAAAAATCAAAGCCACAGCTTTCTCGGTTGCATATTGCCCTCTGCAAATAGGGGTCATATTTTGCAGGTGAGTTGCAATGGATACAGGCTTTTAGGCTTTCATTCTTCTTTAATGTCTTGGCAACCTATGAAGAAAAAAATCAACCTATTAAAAAAATCACACATAAAACTTTTTACAACATAGTAAGGATAAGCCATTTATGACTACATAAATCAGGGCTTTTTCTTCCCCCACACATTTTTTTGAGATGGGTTATCATGTAAAAATAAACAAAAATGCAAATCAATTGGCTAAAAAATATTGGGCAATGGAGAAGGGAAAGAAAACAAAATACTGCTTATTTTAACATTAGGACAAAAAACTTACATATTAGACTTGTAAGCACTTTTAAAAAATTTAAAAAAAAATTTCATTTTGTTTTTACCTTTGTATCCCCATAGAAGGCACCTTAAAATGCTTACAGAAACAAAGTGTGGCAGCACAAGGCTATAGTCCCGAAGAAGGCTGAAGATGGTGGGTGGGGTTTGGGATTCTGAGCTACAATAACTTGGAAGTAAAGAGCCACAAGGCTTGCCTAAGGATAGACAAACCAACATGGGCTGAAAAATGGCAGAATAAAACTTCCATGCCAATCAGTATTGAGACTAGGAATATGAGTGATTGTTACCCTTATAGGTGAGGTGAAGTAGGGCAGACCCATTCTCAAAGCACAAAACAAAACAAAGCAACTTATTGATTAACTGAATTTTAGTCAACACTATCTTGGATAGGCAATAAACTGCCTTTTGAAATGAAAAAAAAAAACAAAAACAAAAACAAAAAAAAACAAAGTGGACTGAATTTCACCTGGGAAAACACACAATATTGATCTCAAATTGCTTACTATCCCCTTACCCTAACCCATTTGTTTAACATTGATATTCTCCCAGTGATGCTAATAGTTTTGAATCATCAAATATCTCAAAAGAATTAGTGACAATCTAAAAATGCAATGGAAAACATCTGGTAGAGTGAATATAAGTTGCTTCATCATATGTACTACATATGCACAATACACCAAAGAACTTTGGCCAAGTTATTTGTCCCAATTTTCTCTTCTTTAGAAAACTGGGGACCAGAGAGATTACAGGAACTGACAAGTAGGATTAAATGGCTTTAAATTCTCTTCCAGCAAGAGATAAATTCCTGGGAATTTGGTAAATCCCCAGTGAGAATTTAGGGGAAAATAGATAAAAAATATATCTGGTGAGAAGGGAGAGGGGCTATGACTTGTAAAAGCAGAGGTAGTAATCACATCATGAAATAATCACAGATTCACTAATGTGCTATCAACTTATTTTCTAAATAGATGGAAGCAACTGATTGCTAGGACAAATAGCTATTAGGACTTCAGTGAGGATTTACTTGTGCTTTCAGATTCCCTATTTTAGAAATAAGTCACCTATAAAAATGAGAAATCATGTGAGCCAACATCTTTTTGAAATAAAAACTGACCCAAAAATTGAATATGGATTTTAGGATATGTGTTTGTATTTTTAAACTATTAACATAAAAAAAAAAAATTACCTCAGAAAACTCATTGTGTCTGCTGTATGTAGAAACTCCCTGATCAGATAATTTGAGCTGAGATCCTTTTTTAGACCCATTAGGAGCCTGGGCTGTTGATTTCTGAACAGAAGCTAATGCAGCCCTGACCAGAACATATTCTCTAGTTGCAGCATGAGCTGAAAATTTAGCAGTATTTTCCTATGAGAAAGTTAAAAAAAAAAAAAAAAAGTTAATTAGTGAAACAGCATAACTATCTTCCCACTGAGAATGACATACTTAGTAAGTAATCTTTTTGAAAGAGTCTGTTTATTGCCCAAAATTAACTTTGATTATTCAAATGCACAAAGTATACAAAAATGCTTTCAAAATTAGTAAGCAAATATCACATAAAGAACTTTTCTCTCCAATCCTTTTTATTTGTTTAGAGCTCAAATCTAGGCTTTGTGGGCAGGGCAGAAATACTAGCTAATCCATCTTTCTTAAATGATATTTCATTATGGCTTTGACAACCCAATATGGCTAGTTATCAGGGAATAATTTATTGGCCTGTAGGATCTTATCCAGGAAATGTATCTTTCCTTCCATTTTTTCCTTCTTTAAAAAGCTAAACAATCCAATTAAAGTCAACTAAAAGGTTTGGCTACAAAAAGTCATCTAAATTTTCATCATAAAATGCATACATAATAAAACTTTGGCTTGCCAAGTTTTTATTATGTAGCTGTCTCATACATACTAACAAATGTTTTATTGAATATAGAATATGTAATCCTTTTGAGGATTACTTTCAACTCTCAAGGGTTTAGGATCATACGTCACATAATATATATTTTCCCAGTGGGATATAAATTGCATGAAAATCTACCTGCTTCAAACATATTATTTGACACAAAGTAGAAATTTAATAAAAATTATTGACTGAAAGGTTTTCATGGAGTTAAGAGTAAAGTCATTCATAAATCATCCAATTCCTACAGATGAGAAACCTGAGGCCTACAAGTTGAGTGGCAGTTACCCACTCAAGGTCCACCTGGATGTGGTAAAGAGCAGGATGATTCCAGCCCAATTTCTGAATATTTTAAAACAGTGCCCTTTCTTCCATTTTCTTTTATATATAAGATATAAATAGGCAATATAAATGAAAATGAAATAATTAGCCGTAAGGGAAAAAAAAAACTTACAGTAACTTTTTTCATTGCTGTACTATATAAGTGGAAAGCCCCTTTATTGTCTTTCAGAATCTTCTTCCATGTTGTACTCACTCTGGCCACACTGATTAAAAAAAAAATACAAATGATTATATATTTCAATAGTTACATTGGTAAAAGCTAGCAAAACAGTGACACTAAAAAGTAAATTCCACTTCTACTCATTTTCTGAATACCTATATACACTGCCATTAGTTAGATACCTGGACCTATATTGCATACATTATATTGTCTTGACTGAGTCAATCTATGTCCAAAACCCCAACTCAAGTCCCAATCTACAGGAAGTGATCAGAAGACTGAAAATCTGATGTCAAATTATTTTTTGGCTATACCAATTCAAAAAGGTTATAAGTCTAAGAACTGCTGCCTAGGAAATAAATATACCAATGAAATCAGATTTTAAAAACAATTTTCATAAAAACTAATATAGAAAGGTTCTCAGACATGATCTAAGGCCTTTCCCTATTCCAAAGTCAAAAATATAGACTGAGATTAATCTATGGAAAGAAATAAGTTAAAGCAATCATTCACTTTAGGTTACAGCCAAGACAGAGCATATGAGATAGATGTCTTGGCAAAAAGCATACTTACTTGATCAGGTCCAGCTCACTGAGGTGTTTTAAAATATTTGCTAAGATATGTTTGAGTCCTCTCTGGAAGAATTCACTGAGAATATCCAGTCGATCTAAGCCCATTTTTCTACCAATTACATTATGTAGTCCAAAATCTCCATGAGCAACTATTCTTTCCACTGTTTCCCAATCTACTTTAGGATTTCTCTTGGCATTCTTTTTTAAAGTTGAACAAACCACTTCCTCAAAATGAAGGATTGGCAACAAGTTCTTATTTGGAAATTGTCCTGTGCTTTGGTTTTGTAGAAGGCAGGGTTTGGGGCTGACAATGAAATTCCGAGACAATAGAAGGCTGTTATATTCCTGTTCACCAGGACTGTTTTGATGAGAAAATGAAGAGTAGCCACTGTCCTCATAAAGTCTACTGCTCTCCAACTCTTCTGATTCACTTGAAGCATCAAGCCTCTGCAGTACTTGATTTTCCTTGTTGTGCACTGGCTTGTTTTCAGTTATCAGTTCTACAATCCTGGGGCTCACATTCTGAGGTCCAGTGTAGGACAGAGTTCTATTGCCTTTAATACAGTCTTCACAAAAATCTTCCAAATATTCAGGAGTACCAGATTCCAGTTTTTTGCTAATCTCAGGCTTTGCTAACATAGGCCCAGAGTTAACATGGTTACAATTAAAATCACATTTCATTTTAACAGAATAGTAAGGACTGATGTCTTTATTCTCTTGTTTATATCCTGAAAAAGAACACAAAAAATCCAATCAAACTACTTCACAAAACAAAAATACAATTAGATTTCATCAACATTTATTTGTGGTCTGTACCATTATTTAGTTACACAGCCTCTCTGTGTCTTAGTTTCCTCATCTGTAAAATGAAAAGGTTGGTCTACATATGTACTTATATATGTATGTATCCATGCAATTGTTATCTGTATGATGTACAAGAGATATGACTTGTAAAAATAAATTATAATACAAATTACTGACTATAACTACTTTCATTATCTCAGTTGTACTTTTTATGTCATGTCTCCTAGGTGTTCCTTAATGGTAAGAATCTCTACTTTTCTGCAAACATTAGCAGTTCTAGCTTTTAGACATAGTTTATCTGGAAACTGTATCTTCAATTAAGACTGTTACAAGGCAACTTCTAACTCAGATACAATACCATGATCATTTCTTTAGTGGTTAGTTGGTAAATGAATGAAAATATATGTATGCTTATTAAGTCATCAAGATCTGGTACTAGCCTTAACTCTATTGTAGTTAAACTGGTTTACTTGAAGCCTAGAATGTGCTTCCTTTTTCACCATATCATGTAATTCTTAATTTCCTTTAAGACTCAATCAACTCAGGTACAATTTCTCAGTAAATGCCCATTACTAGTTAGTATCCTCCTGACAGAAACTGCCTTGTGTGTAAAGAACCCTGAAGCAGGTAGCAAAGGTAGAATGGTGGCTCAATTGTAGAAAGTCCAACTTAATGACCTGAGGTAAGATTCAAGTTGAATTTTAATTTAGAAGAATGCTCTGATGACAGTTTAGAGGAAGAAGCACCTATTTCCTTACAATTTCATTCTTTCCAAGAGCATTTTAATAGAGCTTCCCCACAAATTCAGTTGCATCAAATGATAACATTAGAAAAGATCTTAGAGATCATCTGGCTTCAGCCTAATCATTGTGTCCCTCAGGGTTAGCATGGTGTTGGGCACAAAACAAGTGCTGAATAAATTCTTGTTAGAGAAAACAAAGGGTCTGACTTGGATACACTACAAAACCATTCAGAGGGAAGACAAGGGTCAGAATTCAAGGGTATAACTGTCTCTTGTATAGGATGCGAAATAAAGAGACCTCCCATTCTCATTTAAAAAATAAATTTAGCTCAAAATATATGATTATTACATAGTTTACTAATTAACTTTTCAAAACAGCAATTATGCCATATTACAAGGTAAAAGCATTATTGAAATATAAAATGGGATTATTTTGATTATTTTAATTTAAAACCAATGCAGCCAAGAATAGAATACAAAAAATGGGGGGGGGGAATTTTCATAGACATCTCTAAGACAAATAGTTTTGTGGTGTAAATGATGAGCTGATTGATTTAGAAAAACATGGAAAGACTTGGACTGATGAAAAGAAGCTGCTATCTACCTTCAGGGTAACAGATGGCAACTGGAAACAAGCATGGGTTGAATAAAGTAAAAAGTGACCACAGAGTAAAAAATAAAAACAAAAACAAACAAAAACCAACCCTAAAAGGAAGTTAAGAAAAGATGGATATATATATATTTTTAAAACAAGTATAATATTTATCATATAGGTTTTCTTGAAATGGAAATTTATTGCTTTATATTGAATCCTCGATATCCCACTGCATACATAGAAAAATTTTTCTTATTTCATACTTAAATTTAAGTAATTTTTAAAACTTTAAAGAACAATTATAATATTGAACACAGAGACTATCATAATATACTAACAACTATGCCATACAGGCTCCCATAACTTGCAACTTAAATGATTCTTATTTCAAAGAATTCTCATTTGTGTATTCCTTCTAAAGTCATCAATGCATATTTCTCAAAATAAAGTTCATTTCTTTTTCTTATTCACTATGAACACTGCACCATACAGTGAAAACATTGGCTCTGGAGTTAGAAGACCGGAGCACAAATCTTGCCTCTTGTGCTTAACATCAAAGTAACTGTCATTTTACTTCCTAGAGACTAGACTAAATTTCTTTACTACTAAAATTTCTGGGTACTAATTAGATGGGCTCTTTAAGTTCTTCCTAGCTCTTATTATGCTAATCAATTCAATTTAAAGAGACGATTCTTAAGGTTTACTTAGTATTCACTCAAACTTCTTCCAGCATCTACTTTTTGGACACATTCTGAACTTTTGGATTTCAGCTCTTTTAGGAGAGAACATCTTTACATCTGATTGAAATCTTAACAATGAATATCATGACCAATAATATAGCATTTAAAAAATTTAATATTTTTTAACTTAATAATCCTGTGAAGGAGGTACTCCAGTTCAACTTGCTACCCTGATTTTACAAATGTTCTGAAGCTTTCCCCAACTTAACTCAGTTAAATAATCCTCTACTAGTGGACTTTACAGTGTTGCATTACAAAGAACACTGGACTTGGAATTAATACTAATAACTGGTATTTATATAACACTTTTAAGATTTGCAGAGTGTTTATGTGATTATCTATGAAGCCTGGTTCAAATCCTAGTTGTTTATTATCCATGTGGCCTCAATTTTCTCATCTGTAAAATGGAAAGCTTGGGGCTAGGTAATTTCTAAGGTCCTCCCAGCTCTAAAAAATTTTAATCAGTTGCTGAATCTTAACAATTCATTTATATCATTTTCTCTACTTACATGCCTAACTCTGTATGTGAGAAATCCTATCATCCTACTAAGAGGGGCAGAGGAATTTCATCTCAGACAAAAAAAGTACATCTTTTTTCCTTTACTTTTTTCTTCCCTCATGTTCTTATGATCTGGTGGGTCTAATAATTCTGAAGACCTTCCACAATTTGGCCTTATCTCTTAACACAATCAATCAGATCTTACTAACTTTTAATGTGCTTAATTAAACTCAAGGGTACACACAAAAGACCTCTCACAGTTTAGATTTGAGCTGCCAGAAGACAGAAATGAAGAGGTGTGGAATGAGAGCACTCTAGGTTTAGAAGATAAGAATAGAAACATACATGGTTTCAATTAAAAATTTAAAAAGCCAAACTACCGAGATTAGGTCTTCCACATGTTCTACATTCTAGACAAACTGTATTACAGCTAGGACCCAGTGCAGTGGTCCCATTATTCAAACTCCCACAGCATATTTCTTTTGTTTTACATATAATTTAGAATAGTGTGAATTTCATCATCAGAACTTAAAGACTCAGTAGTACTTTCCCTCTCTACAAAAATACATTTAATACTTCCCTATCACCTATCTCTTTTCATTCCAATAGTTCCCAATTCCAGGCATATTCCACTCCCACTTTGCATTCTTATGTATACTTTAAAGTCCAATTCAAATTCCACTCCTTCTAGAAGGCCTTTCCAGATCACACAGCATAGGTAAAGAAAGACTTCACCCAGTGAAATTCAAGCACCTTTCCCCACCCCACCCCACCAGAGCCCCTGATTATTTTTTAATAGTAAAGGATTATCTCATTCTTCAGTTTGACTGTAAATTCTATGGAGGCAATAACTGGGACTAATCTAAATATTGTATATCTGTAAAACCTATCAGTTTGTAAATACTGAATTGATCAATGCTTTCCAAGTTAGAAGTTGTCAACTTTGTCTGGAATGATACAATAAACAAAGTTGGGTGGGTCTGCCAGCCTTATCAATTCATTCTCAATTCAGCTTTCAAAGTGATTTTCCAAAAGTAGGTCTGACCATATATATATATATGACCATATATATATACTCCCTTAACTCAATAAGCTCCCGTAGTTTTCTGATGCCTCCAGGATAAAACATAAATCCTGTTTGGTGTTCAAGTTTTCCAAATCTAGCCCCATTACTAACTTTCCAGTCTTCTATTCCAGGTATTCTTTGATCCACTGACACTGACTTCCTAATCTTTTCATTAACACACTTCACTCTAGGTTCCTGATATGGTCTCCTTCAATTCCTCATGCCTGGAATGCTCTCCTCATTGCTCTCTTCCTTTAAGTCACAGTTAAAACACCATCTTCCTAACCTCTCAATTTCTAATGCCTTACTTTTCCTAAATATTTCCTATTCATCCTGTATATCTTGTTTGTACTTATTAGTTAGCTTGCTATTTCCCCTACTACATGAGATATTTGAGGGCATGGATCTATCTCTAGTGCTTAATATATAACAGATACATATACATAGAGTTCCACTTCCCCCAGGGAGTTAAATTACATGAAACTTATAATGTGGGAATGAGTTGGAAGAATGTATAAGACATGCACACAAATAAATAAAAGTACAGACAAAGTAATTTCAAGAAACAGAAATGTTAAGAACTGGGAGATCAGAAAAGACCTTTGTAGTAGCACTTGAGTTGTGTGTATCTGAAGGAAGCCAGGGCTTCTGTGACCAGGGAATGCCATCATCACAACAGATGGATCAAACAGCAAGAATTTTTTTAACTGTGCCAGGCACTGTGCTTAATAGATGAAATGAAACTGTCCCTCTATATATGGGGGATTACCTCTGCAAAGGCACAGAGGGCAAGAAGACTGAATATTATATATGCAGAACAGCTAGAAAAACAGTACAATTGGAATTATATGTTTACAAAGGAGAATAACATGAAACAAGAGGCCATCACAATGGTCCATAAGAGGCATAAATACAAAGGAGAGATGTGAAGGGTAAAAGATGTAGAGAATGGGAGAATCTATAGGGGTTGGTAACAGAAGTGGAAAAGTCAAGAGTGGTGGATGTCTCAGAAGTTGTTAATCTGGGTGGGAGGATAATGGTACCTTATATAAAAATGGGAAAGCCTGAAGGACGTAATTTTTGGAAACTAAAGTAATTGAGTATGGTAACCTTATAAGGGCAGCCTTATAAGCCAGAAATAAAAGGGACTTTTCTCTTTCTGATTAACCATATCCAAAATGAATGGAGTAAAGGGCAGTATTGACTACTACTACTCCCCAGCTACTTCCTGGAATCAATTTCAAAAATGCATAGTTCAGGAATGTGCATTTCAATATTCTTTAGTTCTGTGACATTTGATTCCTATAACTGTTAATTCCCTGGCTCTACAATTATATTTTGCTTAAACTCTGGTCATATGCCTCAATAAACATAAACTTTTGTTTTGAAGCAATTTCTTGTATTATCATTTGATTTTTTTTTTCAAAATTATCCCTTAAGATAAATAGAGCAGAAAATATTTTGTGGAGAGGAAAACTGAAGCTAAGAGATAGAAAGTAAAAAAACCACTACCACCACACTGGGAATTAGGAGATCTGAGTTCCACCCTGGCACTGCCAGAAACTCAATGTGCAACCTTAAGCAAACTATTCTACTCACCTCAGTTTCCTAATCTGTAAAGAGATGAAGTAAATGATTTCCAAGGTCTCTTCTAGCTCTTCAGATTGAATGATTTGCCCAAGGTCACATGACTAGTAAGTAGCTGAGCTGAGAATGTTTAGTAGTACTACAGCCTTCCATCCTAGAAGAGCTCTATCAGACCACCTTGCATATAAAATCAAGTATGCTTAATGTTTTCTTATTTGTATAGCTAATTTTACCTTTTGCAAAAGGGGAGAAAATATCAGACTGTTTCAGAACTGAGGTGCAGCATAAATTGCCTACTAATTTTTGTATGTCATACCTCCGCCCCCTACTGGATTGAGCAGCAAGAGCACTTTATATAAAAAAATAAAACTTGGAAGACATCCCCAACAAGGGAAGAATAAATGAAAATTTATTTTTTTTAAAGCATTTATTCTAGTCCTTAATAATTACTTGTTGAGATATGGCTTTAAAAGAACTAGACAACATTTTATATACAACCCCTATCATTCACTATTATTAATCAATGTATCCAAAAAAGTATGGTTCTCAACCTTTTTAGCCACAAGAAATCCTCTTAAAAATCACAAAATTCCCAGGAAACCTCCTGTAATAGTTCTATTAAAACAGATGTTGGGAACCACTACTTACAACATTCAACAGCAACAAAAACATCATACAATAGGAATTTTAGTAATTCCCTTCTCATTCTCATTTTATTAAACTTTTCACTGGTATTCTATGCTAGATCTAACACTCTAAAACTGTAAAAAAAAAATCCTCTCTACCAACTTCAAACACCATAGTCTATATCTGAAAACTCAGGAAAGTGCTCATGTTTTACATTTCTTAAAATGTCCTTATAGATAACCACCATGTGACTGGCTATGAGCATGGTCTTTCCTTGACTCAGGGGCCTAGTTGCCACTAGCTGCCATATCATCAAACATCAGTCACAAGGCCCCTTACTTGTTTCACTTTCAAAACTATTTCCAGATTAAAAAACAAAAAAACCCACCAACCTTCCCCAAATCCTACTTTATATTTTCTGTCCTTGTCAACCCCAATTGCCTATCAACCTAATAATGGAGACTCATATTAAGTGCCTACTGTGTTTCAGACCTTATCTCCTGGAAAAGTCATAAATAAAAAGGGTAATAATATCCGCTTTCAAACTATTCAGTCTCTAAATCAACATGGATAGTACTGATTCTTTCCTTGAAATCTAATTTTAAATACAAATGTTCTGTCATTTTCCTCCTAGAGAGGACTAACCTTTGGGGGAGAATATTGATTACTGCATTGTAATATGACAATAACTATATGTTTTTCCTTTTGGTTACTTTTGAGGTAAAGTGGTTAAAAGATCCCTCCCTCACCCCAATAAGAGAAGAGCAACAAAGAAGTAAGAAATAGCATTTATTCTAGTGCTCTCAGGCCGAGTCCATCCCAGTTTGGGATTAGGAGGGAAACCTGACTCTTCCACCTCCACACACGTCTGCAGAGAGATAAGGCAAAGGAGAACTTTTCCCTCCCAAGGAAAGGACTCAAAAGTGGTTAAACTAATATATTAGGAGGATTAAAGATAAAATGTAACTTAAGTTTTTAAAAATTCTTCACTTTGCACCCCCAGGTCTGGGAAAGCTTTGCTAGGGGAAGGGGGCTGGGGGGGTGGGTTTAGAATTTAACTCTTTCCTCAGGCCACAGTCCTGAATCCGCTCAGTCCAAACGCGGGGAGCATTTGGCGGGAGAGGGGAGAGTAAGGCCCACGAATCCTGAGGGGCGGACGGGGCCCGGCCTGAGGGGCCCGCAACGATGACCCCGGGGGGGGAGGGTGAGAGGCGGGAGATGGTCGGGAAGTCGGCCCAATCTCCCGCGCCCTGGCTGTAGGGACCTGCCCTGGGTCAAGAGGGAAGACATCGCTGGGGACTGGGGTACTGGAGCCTCTGACTCCCCGAGAGTCGGCGTCGGGTCCGAGGTGGTCAAGCCGCCCAGTCGGGGTGAGAAGGCCCGCGATGGGGGGAGGGGAATGGGGGTATTTGGCGCCTCTTCCAGGGGCGAGCCTTGTCCGCCGGAGGGAAAACGGAGTCCGGGGTTTGCCGAGGTGCCTCTTTTTCCCTAGGGAAGTGAGGCAGTCTAGTGTGGAAGGGGTAAAAAACCCACCATCTCTCCTTGGGTCCCCCACATCTCATTTCCCCCCAATTCGATCTCGCCTTTCTCAAGCCTTGGCAGCCTCTCTTCCCCCTCCCCCCTATCCCACTTCCACAGGCCAGAAACCCCCTTGGATGTCAACCATCCCAAGCCCGGCTCGCGGCCTCGTCCCTGGGGAGGTGGGGGGTCGTATCCATCCATCCCCGCTCCACCCCCCCGGGGGGACCGCGCGCCCCGAATCGCGCCCTCTTTCCTCAGATACTCACTGTCAGTCGGGCGCGGGGACTCTGCGGCCGTAACGGCGCCGGGGCCGCTGCAGCAGGAGGAGAATGCAGCCGAAAGAGGTGAGGAGCAGCAAGAACAGGAGCAACAGCAGCAGCGGCTGCGGTAGCGGCTCATGCCCAGATCTAGGCGCTGGGCGCGGAACAACTCTCAGGTAAGAGAGGAGACTCCTCAGGAGGAACCAGCTGAAACACCGGCTCCACCAGAGTAGTATCTTCCAAAAGGCGCCAGCTGGTACTTTTAAAATCTTTGAATTTGGTGCCCAAATCCGTGAGACCCAATGAAAGCAAGTGATCTCACCAGTCCGCCAATAGGGAGGCGGAAGGAGGGGAAGTATCCATCGCTGGCCAATCAATAGGCGGCGGCCACCGGCAAGAGGCGGGGCGGAGGCAGAAAGCGCCCCGCCTCTCTCCATCTCTCGAGCACTATTACTGCAGCGCCGGAAAGATGCAGGGAACCAAGAGCAAAAGGGGCGGGGCTTGCAAAGAGGCGGGCGGCTCAACCACACATGGCGCGCAGCCCTAGCCGCTCGCGCACCCTCTGCAGGGACCAACTAAAGTTAAAGGCATCAGGCTTCTTTGCGTGCTCCTGCTCCAGTAGTATCGGGTAGCATTGACTCCAGCTGGAGAATCCATGGTATGTAGGCAGTGGCTTTCTCCTGCAAGTGGTAGCTTCGGTTAGCGGCAGAAGGGGTTTCCGGTCAATATTTTTGGAGTCCTGTCCTTCGCTGAACTCACTTACCTCCCCTCCTCCCCGCCCCCTACCCCTCCCTCCTCTGTGGAGCGCGCGCTCACGTCTCCTTTTCCTATTCCTACTTCTCCCGCTCTCTCCGCCCCCTGCCCCCCAATCTCCACCACGCAAGCGCCAGGTTCCTTGAGAGTTGGCGGGGTGGCGCGTGCGCCTTAGCTCCCCCGCGCTTCTTCTGGTGGGCGGAGGAGGCGGCGCGGGGCGGGACTCAGTCTGTCCTGGTTCATCCCTGCCCTGAGAGTCCCGCGCTGACGGCCCCGCCAAACTGGAGGGCGTGGATCCCGCCTAGAGTTGGATTTGGGCCCAAAGAGCCTGGGGCTCCTCCCCGCTCCAGCCTCTTCGGGCTGCAGTCTTGGCTTTCCCAGTTCTGGCGGGAGGGTGGGGCCAACCGGGATGTAATTGGAGGGAAAGGGAAACTTTTTAAAGTTTTCAACTCTCCCTGTTTTATGAGTTTCTATGCAGAATTCTTATGAATTCCAGAAAGAACATCTTTGATTTTATTTATTATGCTATTTCTTTAACTCCCAGTATATACCCTTCAGGAGCCCTTCTTCCAAGACCAGTAATGAAGATCAGATTCTGGAAAATCATAAATCATTTTACTGGTGCAAGTGGGCAACCCATTCTGCCTACGATTTTGTGTTGGCAATGATATGAATAGTAATGATAGCTAACATTTATACATCACTAACCGTGTGCTAGGTACTGGTCCTCTTTAACCCGGGGAGGTAGGTGATAATATCCCCATTTTATAGTTGAGGAAATTAAGGCAGTTACTTGCCCAGGATCACACAATTGCTAATTATCTGCTTAAATTAACTGTTTCTAGGTTACTTTTAATGTCATTTCTTTGATCACAGAAGGTATGGACCATGTACATTTGTTGGCACCAAAAGATGCAGAAACCCCCAGAGTGCTACTTCCCAGATCATACTGCTAATTAAGTAGTAAAGTCAGGATTCAAACCTTTAACCTGAGATCCACAGTGCTTTCTACCGTGCACTTAAATGTTGGAAATACATTAGTTTTATGAATTCAAAAGAGTTTAGGAAGGCTTAGGGCAGGCAGAGGATAGCAAGGTCATCTTGGCTGGAATGGAGGGGAAATGTCAAGAACAGATAGGGACTTGGTGAAGACACTTAGCCCTTTGCATATGAGGATATCTTCTAATCCAACCTCAGAGGATGAGAAAACAGACTCAAGGACTTGATTAAGTTGATATAGTTAAAGTATCAGAACAAAAATACAGTTGCCAGTCTCTAGGTCTTGGGATAGATTGTAAGATCTAGGGGGAGAAGCCCTGCTTTTCTGGGTTTTTTACTTTTTTTTTTTTTGGAGCCAGAAGTCAGGAAGAAAATCTATTTAGTATCATGTTGTTGAGTGTCTGCTGCCCCAAACTCTGGTGACTAGTTTTTTAGTTGCTATTCCAGCAGTGAGAAGTAGCAGGATTGTACTTAGTGGAGAGCTTACCTCTGAACCAGGAAGGCATGGATTCAGGTCCTGACTCAGGTCCTGACATACAGGCTGTGTGATTTTGAGCAAATTGCCTAACCATTCTATGACTAACTTCTAGAAAAAATAAGAGGGAGTTTCTTCATCCTGGGATTTCCCTTCAATCTGAAATATACAAGTCCAGTCTGTAACCTATTCCTGCAAGCAGAGAGTGTTAGAATCTAGGAGTCAGTCAACTAGCATATATTTTTAATTATTATTAATATATTAATATACATTTACATATTATATATTATTTATAATATAATTATATGATAATTATATATTAATATATTATATGCTTACTAGATGCTAGGCATTGTGTTGATCTTTGGGGATTCCTGGAAAGGCAAAAACAGTCCCTGCCCTCAAGGAGTTCATAGTCAAATGGGTAGGACTACTTGTAAACAATTATGTAAATACTAGATACTGGGTTTGTCTCCAAAAGAAGGCCAAAGCATTGAGGGTGGACCTCATCTGAAAAGGCTTCTTTCAGAAAGTGGGATTTACCTGGACAAAGAGGAATATTTTTTGGCTGACTTTTGTGGGCTGTTAATTCCTTATCAGTAGTAGACCCAGTGCTCTAAAAAAAGTTGGGACAAAGTATAGGAGCTAGGATTCAAATCCAGACTCTTGGGTTCCAAATCCAGCATTCTTATACTGCACTATGCTCCCTCCCCTGGTAAAACAAAACAAAACAAAACAAAAGTATAATAGCCATAATATAGGAATGTGGAAAGAACATGGAATAAAGGAATAATGAACCTAACTATTAATCAGTAAAGTATCCCAAGGACTATGTTTCAGTTATGTTTTGAAGAAAAAAATGATGTTTCTCTCTCAGGGAAAGTGAAAGTTAGGAAGGAGCTACATTCCAGGTTGGGAAATGGCCAAATAAGAACTAGGAAATTAGTTTATCTAGAATGTCCAGTGACTTCTTGCTGGCTTATTTGACTGGGTGTACAGTGATAAAAGATGAGATCTGGAGAGTGAGAGAACTGTTCAAATGTTGGGTTGGAGTCAGTATTGTATAGTGATTAATTAAATGAAAAAATTATTCTAATAAGTGCTTACTGTGTGTCATTCAGTCCACAAGCATTTTGTAAGTGCTTTTTATGGGGCCTTGGGCAGCTGAGTATCATAGTTGATGGAGTGCTGGGTTCAGAGCAAGAATCTGAAAGTTCAAATGTGACCACTTACTAGTTATGTGACTTTAATCACTTAACCCTGATTGCCTCAGTTTCCTTATCTGTAAAATGGAGAAAGAAATGGCAAACTACTTCAGTATCTTTGGCCAAGAAAACCCCAATTGGGGTTACAAAGAGTGGGGCACAACCAGACAATTTTATGTGTGCAGAACCTGTGCCTAGCAAGGGATTACAAAGATACCTGCCCTCTAGGAGCTTACATTTTAATGGGGGAAGACAACATATAAAAAGAAGTTAGAAAGAGCATAGGAGGAAAGGAAGAAAATACTGGGCAATTGGGGCATGATGGAGCAGGTTGGATTACCTTCTTAGAGGTTCTGGGAGAAACCATTCAATGACTTTGATAATTGCAATGTTATTAGTTGAGCCCCATCTCCCATCTCTATCCCTGATGTTTCCTGGGGTTTATTTTACTAATTTGGGCAGTGTGCTAATTTTAATTTTGATAGGTACAGTGAAGTGAAAACCTCAGTGAGAGGTTGGAGGAGTTAAGTCACATTCTCTACTTGTTAGAAAAAGTCTTTATCAGTTTATCCCACTGTGTCTATTTTAGACATTTCACCTTCTTGCTCTAAGACTTGTCTGTACTCTTGAGACTTTCTACAGCTGTTCATAAAACGGTTATTTCCATTTACTATGGGCATGGTGGAAAGAATAGTGGATCTAAAGTTAAAAGACATTGGTAAGTAAACCCCCTAGTTAAAGAATTCCTGCTCTATATGAACAATAATCTCTTTTAAGATGGTTAAAAGTAAATATGACCAAAATAACTTCAATATAAATGTGCTAAATATTATTCCTAATTCCACAAACATCAGTTTTGTGCAAAATGCAACCACTGTAATAGGAAAGTTGTTTAGAACAAAATATTGCATGAACTCAAAACAGAAATGGTTATATTTATTATTGCTAATTAGGAGTGAATTGGAAGAATTTTATGGACTATATTGTGTTGTATTCCAGGTATAATACAGGAGACTCCTGATTGCAAAATTAAAGAGTCGAATGATTGCAGTATCATAACTGATCCTTACATAGTATTTTAAATATGTCACTTGAGCCTCACAACAACCTTATGATATACTTATCCTTTTTTCCTTTGAAAAACCCGAGACTGAGTTATTAGGTGACTTGCTTATCATCAAGATTTGGGTTTTGAAGGAGGCCATCCTGCTTCCAAGTCTAGTCTTCTTGTCTATTGGATCACATTGCCAACCCTTGAGAAACTGTGGAAGTGAATCTCCAAAGAGCCCTGCCTAGAATTTACACTTTTTCTTATGTGGCATTCCTTTGTCATAAAGTCCACTATAATACAGCACATGGAGTCAAACCAATTTAAGATACAGTTTGATTCAATTTAACAGCTATTTATTAAACATGTACTACCTTCCTCTGAGATACAAAAGATAAAAGCCATAATACAGGAGTGCTGAAAAGAAATGATGAGCCTAAGAATTAATCAGTGAAGGTACCCAAAGGGCTGTATTTGCAAGCACTGTAGTATTTGCACAAAGTTTTCACAATATTGCAATGGAATATTAATGTAGACTAAATATAAAGCAATTACATACATGAATCCAGATAATTTGGCTTAAAGCATTGATTAATCTTTTTTTAGGTTTTTCCTATTCAAACTCCCAGGTAGCATCAAAAGAGCTATAACATGTACCTAAAACATGTTATAAACCTTGCATTGTTATTTAACTTTCAACTAAAGGCCAATTCTCCAACCTTAGTTACTCCACTTTTGAGTTCGTTCTACTTCATCCCTAAAATAATAACTGGATTATTTTCCCAGTTCCCTTAAGAAAATCCCAATCATGCCCTTATATTAAAAGATCTTTTTAATCCTAAGAACTAGATTTAATCACATCTTTCAAAATGACATGCTTACTAGATTTGTAGATGACACAAAACTGAGATAGCTAATATACTGGGTGAGAGTCAGGATCTAATCACAAAATATCTCAGACTAGACTATTAGCCTTCAAGAAAATGACATTTACAAGCTATTAGTTGGTTTTCAATTCTGGGTGTCCCATTTTAGTAAGACCATTTAATAAGCCAGAGATCTTTGAAAGAAGGGATAACAAGATCACAGATTTAGATTAGAAAGCCACCTTGTGCAGTCACCTCATTTCACAGATGCAAAAACAGACACCAGAGAGGAAGTGATTTGCCAGGCTCTCTCACTCCAAATCCAGCATTCCCCTCTCAAATCATTGTGAGTCCTCTGAATGGTTTAATCTGTAAACTTAGTTTACCTCTAGTCTACAAGATTTGTTTCCTTGAAAATGAGATTATGACCGCCTAAGTACATTCAATTTTTATGATATTTAAAGTAACATGGAATCATGATTTGTAATACTCATGGCTATAGTATACTTATTTCCTAACTTAAGTTTAGATTCCCTAGTTTATACCTATTAGTGCTTAACTCCAACTGATTTGCCAAAGGTGGCAGAGGTTAGAATAATATAGTTGAGTATAGATAATAAAATATATAATGGTACTTCAGCTTTAGTGTAGTTAACACCAAATAGGGAGATAGTGAAGGCAGCTGTTTGTGCTGAGTCAGTCTGGGCTACTGAAATTATCTTCCACTTAAACCATATGCATTTTGCATGTACATAGTTATTTGTATATTGTCTCCTCATTTAGAATGTGAGCTCCTTAAAGGAAGGCACTATTTTTGCCTTAAAGCAGAAATAGTATCTAAAAATGTATCATTACAAAATCACATTTAAGGACAATTTGTATTAAGTTTCCCTCACTTTTATAAATTGGAGTTCATTAGTTTATTCTTTATATCAATATGGATTTGGCATGATAATGTGCTATAAATAAAACAGGTGGCTTATACCAGAAGGCTTCCATGATAACTTGATTACAATAATGGAAAAAAAGTCACAGGAAAGAAGACTATTAAACCACATATGTATTTAATACTTTCACTTAGTGAGCACTTAATATCTCTTGATTTGAATTGAAAAGAAAATAACTATTAGGATAACAAATTTACAACCATATTCACAGAATGTGAAAAAGTCTAGAAAATTATCTGCCTTTTGACAACATAACTAACAAAAGGAACAGTTTAAGAACCCTAAAATAAATTACTCTGGTTTCTTTTACTGTTCAAATATATATTTATAGATGAATGAATATAGTGTTCAAGTAGACATTTTAAAAAGGATTAGTATTATGTACATTAAAGATGATATCTTTTTTTTTTTTGCTAAACTTACAATACAGGATTTTTGTGGACAAATTAACATTTTTCTGAAATAATTTCTGTTACAGATTCGTAATCAGCATATTCCTTTAATGACTGAACAAGTTCATCTAGTAGATATTCACCTAGCATGAAACTTTGTATGTCATACAGTGATTTGCTTATTCTGTGATCTGTAACCCTATTTTGTGGGAAATGGTATGTTCTTATTTTTTCTGATCTTCCTTTGGTTCCAATCTACAAAACAAAAGATAGTTATTTTGCAGTTTACAAGAGATACATAAAATATAGTTTAACATAATCATATCTTATTACTTAGATTGCAATTTAAACTAGATTAAATATTAATAATTTAATGTCTATAATAGTATTTAGATCATGATGTGGTAGATAAGAGGCTTCCTATATATGCTGGATATATTGCTCTGGGCAATCAATCAACCTTAGACCCTTCTTTAAGATTATAAATTGCAGGCAGATGTTGATCTGCACTGTTAGTTTCCTGAGGAATCAAATAATAAATAAAGACAACACTGTCCACCCCCTGCTCCTTGCCCCTCCCTCAAAAAAACAAAAACAAAACTTGGAAAATCTTAGTACTTCAAAATTTCTGTGCATTTATGTGTGGATACTTTCCCCACCAAATTATACTTCATTTTTATAGACAAAAATAATTATCATCTAGCAACCAATTTCCCAACTTAGTTGGTCCTTGGATACCAGTTTGTCACTGGACCTATTTATACTTAAAAGTATTTTTTACTTGCTAAAAACAAAGAGATATGCTCTGGTTTAATACACTTTGATGAGGCTTTTAGGTGGTAGGACCTTAAGAGAAGAATACCTTTATTATTAAAAATACATACATTTGGGAGAGGTAGAGAGTTTAGGAGACATACCCATTTAGAAAGACTCTGTGCATACTATTATACTATTTATAGTACTGTTTGCTTGTCATTACACCCTGTTGTTCAATTGTTTTTTCATTCATGTCTGCTTCTTCATTGCCCCATTTGGGATTTTCTTGGCAAAGCTACTGGAGTGGTTTGGTATTTCCTTCTTCAGCTCATTTTATAGATGGGAAACTGAAGTAAACATGGCTAAAGTGACTTTCTCAGGGTCACACTGCTATTAAGTTTCAGAGGAGGGATTTAAACTCAAAAAGATGAGTCTTCCTGACTCTATCCACCATGCCACCAAAC